>JAINUV010000913.1:0-47673 GCA_020205505.1 Panax japonicus
AGAGCGGCGTGAGTAATGAAATGAAAAATGTAATGTAGTTATCCCCACAACTCTGGTATAGTTTTATTTTGAGATTCCGGGAACGGAATCCTTATAAAGGGGAGGGGGATAGAATGTATGGATCACAAAAGATCGAATATCCTTGTAAATAGGATTTATAGAAAAATTTATAAAACGAGATTTTTATTGATAATTTGTCTTTTATGCGACTTATGGTCGTTATCTGATGGCGCTACGAATTATGTGCGCATTTTTGAGTGTGGTATAGGTTAAATGTGAAAAAATAAATTATATCGAAAAAAGACGTAAAAACACTATTCACGCTAAAAATGCAACCTCGTTTTAGAATTTTCGAATTACGGCATAGTGTTATTCGGAAAAGGGGGATCGGTGGCAAAATTGGATTTTCGAAAATCGAAAGTTAGTTTTTTCGGCTGCTCGAGTGGATTATGAAAAGTAACTGAAAAAAAGGAAACCTAAACTAGATAAGAAAAATTCTAACTAGAATTCGTTTGAACTAAGCCTAAAAATTTGGAGGCTTGGCTAAGAATTTGGAATTGGCTAGGTTTGAACTAAAGGATGAGCCTATGATTTGAGAAGTTTGGCTAGGGTTTAGCCAAGGGTTTACAGTGGCTTGGCTTAAGCCTTAGGGTTAAAACCTAAGACTTGGAGCCAAAGCTAAAGTATTGGACATTATCCCATGTGGGATAATGTTGTGATGACTCGCCCCTTATCTAAAGCAAGATAAGGGGCCGGATTTTTTGACCTAATGGCCGGATTTTTGGGTAAGGGATGAATATTTGGTGAGTCATCTAGCATGACTCACCACAATAAGATGTAGGTAATAATGACCAATGTTTCATCAAGTTATTTTGGCCATTGAGTGGTCATTAAGTGCCTTGAGTTAGTTTTAATTATGGTTTGATTAGGATAACTCAAGGGGATGATTTGTAAGTTATTAAACATGAGGGGGAAGACCATGGAAGACTTAAGTTGGGTGACCAACTTGTAAGAAGTGGAAACTAGCTTTTATATAACAAACAAGTCTCATCTCTTTCATTTGTTTCAAAAATAAGTTGAGTGTTAGAGAGAAAGCTAGAAAGAGCAAGAGAAAGCTCAAGATTGAGAGAAAAGAAAGAGAGTGACCGGATCTAGGATGGAGTGAGAGGGGCTAAGGATAGCAAGATCAAAACTAAGAAGAAAGGAGAAGAAGAAGAAGCCATAAGAGGTAAACCTTCCTCTTTTATTTAATTCTTTGAGTTTGATAGTTGTTGGTGGTTGGTTACAGGTGAAGATCATGATAGATCTTGAAGTTATAAGGTGGATATAATGAGTAAATCGTTGTAAAACACCTTAATGATGAATGACAAGTGAATCAAATAATTAAAACTTAAGCCCAAGCATGAGGATGAAAAACAAGCTAATAGTGGACTTTTAATGGACCTAGATGTGTTTGATATATGTTTTGGTATATTAAATCATGGCCAAGTAAGTTGAGAAAATACTCCAAGTGGAATGGAGGAAAAATACACTATAACGAAGTTATGGCGAAATTTTCCGTAAAAAGGTTGTCGAGCGTAGATAGAATACCCTAGCTTGGTAACCTTTTGTACCAAGTTTACGGGTAGTTAATGTTTCCGGGAAAATATTTCTTTCCGGAAGATTTATAGTTGGGAGAATATGTGAGTCGAGGGCTCAAGAACGAGCTCAATCCGATTCCGGATGAGTTCGTTGTGACGTTTAAAATGTCTTTTGGCGAAAAATGGCTTCCGGGGGATTTAAAGGTAAATTTTCCGACCAATTAATGAGCCCTAAAAATTATTTCATCCGAGGGATGTGAAGAGCATGTTACAAGGAAGAAAATTCCTCAAAAACAAACTCATTCCGATATCGGATGACAAAGTTATGAAGCTGTTAAGTAGAGGCGATGAACCGAAAATTTTTTGGGAACCGAAATGTTGAACGAGTATGTTCTGACCTTGGAAGCCGGGGCATCCAAAATAGGCTTACTCTGGACGTCAGGGCTTTAGGCATCAGGAAATGAAAAGTCAGTCTGGTCATCTTTTAGTAAATTGGACATAACTCTTTCGTCCGAACTCCAACTGAGGTGATTCAAGATACTCCGAAAAGCTAAGGAGTAGATCTACAACTTTCATTCTTTAAGCTTTGAGAGTTGAGGTCGGGATCAAGGACTAAAATGGTCATCTTATGAATGTTATGTAATAGGAGACAAACCGCGGGGATTTCTTTGGACCATTGTGGTGGCGAGCCATGTTTGACTAGTATTTCTGAGTTCTAAACATTGGACATTGAAAATATAGTCTAAGGAAAGTGTAAACCAAGGAATGGTAGATGTATTGGACATATTAATCGTATGCAATGGCATGTCCGTTAGGTGTTCGGATTAGGAAAGTCAAGAGTACGATATACGAACGTTGTAACGCCGAGTCGAATGTTAATTAGCTTTAAATAGTGTTCCAACTCTTATGAGATGGACATTATAGAACATGTAATAGACTTAAGTAAACCATGAGGGACGTTTATACGTGGGTAATTAGTACGTTTATTCGCAATGAATGTGTAGGACTTACAAAGGGCGATTAACGCTAAAGTATAGAAGACGCTTGAAGCAAGTATTCTAACTCCATTCAACTTCTGTTTTGAATGTAGTTTTTAAGAACGTAAATGTATATTCTTATGAATAATTCGTATCAATGATATGTCATGCATAGTAATTGGATATTGTGTAAAATTCAGACTTATACACTCTTTATTGGTCGTATAAGTGTTCAACTATGCTATAATGCATCAAATGTTTGAAGTAACGCATGAAATGTTCAAGTTTTCAAGTTCTGATATGCACGAACTGTTTAAGAAGTATGTCAATGTCATTTGTATCGGCTACACATGTTTTAACTTTTCAATAATCGAAATAAGATTTTTTGAATCATAATTGAGTTTAAGTAAAGTCTCCAAACCAATTTCTACTTGGTAAGGATTTAGTCTGAATGAACAACCCTAATATTGGGGAAAATGTTTTATGTTGTCGATATGTAATGTCGAGTGACGGAAGAATGTAAATTAAGTCGTTCGCCATGTAGTATTGATCAATACATGGTACACTGGGTTGATCACCCAACGTACTCGTGAGTCATGACGGTTAACAGTAAAATAGCTGTTTAAACCCTTTTGAAATGAAAATAAAAGTTCGAGGTCTTATGACCGCTCAGCTAAAGTCACTACGTCGTTTCAAAAATATATTTTGAAAACAAAGAAAGTAATTTCCTACCATTCGAGTTCTCTTCATAACTTTTGTTCAATTGTTGAAGATTTATAAGTATGAAAGCATGATTCTTGATTTTGTTGTTTTATACGCAACTGTTATACTTGTTGGGCATGTAAATGCTTATTCTTGCTTTAAATTAAATGTTTTCAGCGAAAACTGAGCGTATAGAAGGTTCTGGAAAGGACAAGGATAAAGGTAAGTTGAATGCTTAAGGAGATACGGAACCTATCTATAATAGATAGGTTTATTGTAAATAATTACTATGTTAATTATCATGTTTCAAAAATTTAAAGGTCTTAGAACCTGGGTATGTAATAATAGAACTGTAATAGCTAGTAATTACTTTACTATTAGTATGAATGCATGGATGTATGTTTATGTTTAGTACTGTGGAGTACATATCCAGATTCCAGAGTTTAAAGGTACTCGGATTTGGGGGCATCACAGATGTAGAAACAAAAACTTGTCCTACAGGACTCACACAGTGAGGAAAAAGGGATTCATTATCTCACTTCCTTTATATGGTCGATAAACACATGTAATTCTCTCAGAACATACTATTTTATAGTCTTGTTGTGCAGACCTTAGTATAGTCACTCCCAGAGTGCTTAACTCGAACATTTCAAATTGCTCACTTGTCAAATCGTGACATTTGAAATTTCTCATCCGGTTAGCATGTCACGACAGACAATCTCATCTACATGAGCATATGTCCTATGGTCATGCCGTGCGGATCTTATATCAGTCGCTTCATAAGCGCTTAACTCGAATTTCCAGATTACTCGCTTTCCCAAGCACCAAACCTGACACTTCACATCCGGCTATCAGTACAGGTTAATATAGATAGTGGGGCATACTATATTTGGTTAATCCAAGTTAACCTCATCTTGGCTCATACCAAGGCGACATCATGTTTCATTTTGCTCGCTACTAAGCGTCAATTGATTGTTATCTAAAGCATCAACAGCTCGCTACTCAAAGCGTCAATAAATGAATTCTCAACTTTGCTCGCTTTTCAAAGCGCCAAGGGTGATTGCTCGTGTGAGTGAGCCAACCTGTTGACATATATTTAGTGTGCATATCCAATATGCATAATAACTGCGAACTACTAATATTTATCATATGCGCTAAAAGAACACAAACATAAGTTGGAATAAATTAATCTCACATAAATGATAAACATCTCAAAACAATAATGAATATCTCAAATACAAGCCAAATAATGAGTGATATCCAAGAAAAAAGAAAGTACATCAAACCCTACGAAGCCCTAACAAATTAACATGCCTACAAAAGGCATCTTTAGGAATCAGCTTCGTAAGGGATCACCTACCATAAGTCCAATGAGCATGTACTTCAATATCACCTTTATTTGCAATGTTCTCTCTAATGAAGTTCATCCTCAAGTCAATGTACTTGTCCTGCCGTGATACTTAGGGTCCTTGATGTAATCTAGGGCCGCCGTGCTATCATAGAAAATAGTCACAGGATCTGAAGCATGAGAGACGACTCCAAGATCCTCCAAGAATCTCCTCAGCCACATGGCTTCCTGAACAGCTGACGTATCCATCGTCAAAAGAGCAACACAAGTTTGTTTCTTACTACACCAAGTGATGGCACCATCATGTAACAAGAATGTGTATCATGAGGTCGACTTGCGCATCCCCTAGTTACCTCCCCAACTGGCATTGGAGTAACCAATCAAACACAAGTCCGGTCCTCCATAGCACAACATGTAGTCCAAAGTACCCTTTAAATATCGTAAGATCCTCTTGATTGCCTTCCAATGAGCAATCCTAGGGTTTGACTGATAACGACCGAGATAACCGACTGCATAAGCTATATCAAGTCGAGTACACACAACTGCATACATTAGCTTTCCTATATAGCATTGGCATACAGGTAATGAGACATTTTCTCAAATTTCTCGTGATAGGTCATTGCTCGGGTCCAATGGCGTCGCCTTTAGCGATAGGAGTGTATGGGTTTGCAGTTGCTCATTTGGAATTGCTCAAGAACCTTCTTAAGGTAAGTCTCTTGAGACAAACCAAGAAGCTTCATTGAGCGAGATATCTCTATAGATCTTAACTCCAAGAATATAAGTTGATTCCCCCATGTCCTTCATCTCAAAGTTAGAGGAAAATCATCCTTTGGTGGCGACGATCATCTCCTTATCGTTCCCAGCTAGCAGAATGTCATCGACATACATAGATAAGATAAGGAATTTATCTTTGGGCCGTTTGATATACACACAATGGTCTTCCTCGATCATCGTAAACTCGTCTTTAATGACGCGTCGATGGAATCTCAGATACCATTTCTTGGACGCCTGTTTCAAACAATAAATAGAACGTTTGAGCTTACATACTTTGAGCTCTTTTTCTTCTATGATGAAACCCTCTGGATAATCCGTGTATGTTTCCTCAGCTAAATATCCATTAAGAAAAGTTGTCTTAACGTCCATTTAATATAACTCTAGATCCAAATGCGCGACAATCGCTAGGATGAGGCGAATTGAGGCAAACCTCACAACTGGTGAGAAGGTTTCCTCGTAATAAATTCCCCCTTGTTGGGTGTAGCCCTTGGCTACAAGACGAGCTTTGTACCTTTTAATGGAACCATCCACCATGTGTTTGACTTTAAGAACCCACTTGTTCCCAATAGCCTTTCGCCCTGGTGGAAGGTCAATCAAGTCCCAAACTTGATTAGTCCTCATGGACTCCATCTCTTCTTCCATTGCAATCATCCACTTATTGCTTGTAGCAGATGATAGAGTATCTTGATAAGATCGAGGTTCCTCATCATCCTAGTCTGTACGTAGTTTCAAAAATTTGAAATAGTTATGTAGTATTGTTGATATAGATTACTTCACAACAGTTGCCTTGTTGTAGAAGAATAGTATATAAAAAACATTTAAATGATTTCAGTTCATATATATATATTGTTAATACTTGCTGGGCACTCAAATACTCATCCTTGCTAATTTAAATGTTTTCAGTTAAGAGCGAACAACCTGAAGGTTCTGTCAAAAACAAAGGGAAAGGGAAGATAGCTGGTTGACTGAAGTTGTTATTAATTGTAATAGTTAAGATATGAAGACTATGATATATGTTATTATTAATATGACTGTTATGTATGTTTAAAGGTTACGTACTTGGGTGATGAACTCTGATGAATAAGTATTGTAAAATGATCGTTTTATATATTGTATTATTATTAGTAGAATTCCGCTCATAGAAATGATATCGTGAAGTACCGAATTTGGGTTTCAAGTATCCGGGTTCGGGGACTTTACAGGATGGTATCAGAGCTGTAGGTTATAAACATTAGTAATGCGAAGCCTAGGATTATAACCTTAGTAGAAAACTTTTATAGAATGAGGTAGTTAGGGGAGGGTTAATGAGATTCAACAAGTATTATAGTACTGAATAAAATATCTTTTCATTTTATCAAAGAATATATTTTATTATGGTACTAATGTTGTTGTTGATTATTTATTGTGATCGTAGGATGGCTGACGAGGGTTCAAATAGTTACTCGGTGAACCCAGAGTCAAGGGACTCTAGTAGTGAGTCCATGGAGCTTGCAATGATAGGGAATTTGTTGGCTAGAAATGTTGAGCTAGAAAACAGGGTTGAGCATGTGGAGGCAAAGAACCAGACCCTTCAGATTTCAGAGCAACAGTATAGGGATGCCGCTTATCAAGCACATGCAGAGATAGCTGAGTTAAGAAGAAGGTTGCAGTAGAAAGAGCTACAGTTAGGACAGATGAAAGTTGAGATGGAGACGAAAGATGCAAAAATAGATACCTTGGAGAAATTTTTAGACAATGCCTTTAGGAAGTTTGACGCGGAGTGGATGGAGCTGTCCTCCAGTAGTGAGAGCAAGCGTTAATTTGTACTCATATTAGATATAGTCCCACTTTTGTGTTTCTATTAGGGACTGTTTAGTTGTTGTAAATCCTTATGCCTTGTTGAATGCATGGGATGGTAGTAGACCCCAATCTATAGTTTAGTAAAGGGTATGTGGTCGTGAATCCTCACTTTTGTCCATTAGAGGATAGTTGGTGGTAGGCAGTTTATGTCCTAAGCGTTTATAGAATTATGTAAGATGTTAGTCGGTCTGTATTTAAACCATAGTATATGGATATATAAATGGCTCATATAGAGTTTATAAAGAAATAAAAGATAACATAAATAAAACTAATACTTGTTGAATGTATATACTAATCAAGATAATTTATGTATGTAGATGTCTGGAGAAAAAGGTCTGCTGTATGCCTATAACATGAAGAAGGATCAAACCCATATACCGGAGCTAATATTGCAGCCAATAGCTGAAATAGAAGCTCGCAATGAAACCAACTCGGATGAGGTGGTTATCGTGGAAATTGTAGCACCAGATCCGGAAATGGTAAAGCTGACCGATAGTGATTCAGATCCCAAAATTGAAGCCGGACAAGCATCAATGGAAGTACAGAATTTGAGGAACCAGATTTCTTCTCTGGAAAAGTTGTGGGAAATAGAGAAGCTGCTGAATAGCCAGTTACGTCAGGTATTAATAGAAACGATGAAAGGGCAGGATAAACTAAAAATTCAAATTGATCAGATGGGGGCTTCAAGCAACACTTCGTGTGCAACTCTGAGAGATAAGGGTAAGAGAAAAATAGAAGACCATAATGTGGGAAGACCTAGTAAGAAGAAGTGGAAAAGAATATGTTATCTATGCGGCTATGAGGGACATACTACTCAGTATTGTCCTGATTATGAACGGGGAGCATGCTTTGTTTATGGAAGGAAAGATCATCAGGCAAAGAGTTGTCCAAGAAAAAGAGCTTATTAACTAGATATTATAGATTCCGTTGTGAAGGCTTGTTTAATGTAATATGTGTGCTTAATATGTCTGTGTGATGTAATATTCTAAAACTTTTGTGTTAGTAAGGTTGTAAATCCCGATTCCTGTAATCACCAAGGGTTGAATGATGTTTTAAGCAGTTATGCTATGCTATGTAAATTATCTATTAAAGTAATATGAATCTAAATTTGAATTATGTTTAAAAAGTATAAACTCACATGATAAGATGTAGAATGTAAGATTAATTTATGGTTTTAACTTAATCAGAAAATGCCGCCAAGACGTCAAACTCGAAACCAAAGGGCAGAAGGATCTGTCAACAACGTTGAGGGACAACAACCAGTAGATCCGATACAGCATTTTACGAATATAATAGCTCAGACCATGCAACAAGGAATACCAGCAGCAGGGAATCAACCGGATAATCACTTAGAAAATTTCAAAGATTTTAAAGCTGTAGGACCACCATAATTTAAAGGTACAAGTGATCCTGTAGAAGCTCAAACCTGGATTAAAGAAATTGAGAAGGCATTTGTAATAGCTAGAGTAGATGAGGGGAAGAAGACGGTTTTTGCCACCTATATGATGAAGGGTGAGGCGAACTTCTGGTGGGAAGCGAATCAGGCGAGAGCGGGAGAGGGTGTAGTGGCTTGGCAAATGTTTAAAACTTTATTTTTCGAGAATTACTTTTCTACTAGTATGCAGGCTAGGATGGAGGTAAAATTTTTAGAGTTGAAACAAGGAGATATGTCAGTTGCGGATTACGCCGCTAAATTTAATGAGTTAGCTAGATTTGCTCCGCATCAAGTTGATACGGAGGCTAGGAAGGCGAGAAGGTTCGAGTTAGGATTGAAACCCTGGATCTATAACAAAGTGGCAGTGTTGCAGATTCCAATATTTGCAGTACTTATGGAAAAGGAGATAATTGCTGAGGAAGGGAGTGAGATCATGAGTCTCTATAACAAGGAGAGGAAGAACAAAAGTAAGGTTGAGGCAGCTGAGAAGGGGAAAATTAATAGTGCAGGTAAGGGAGGAAACGAAAAGAGAAAAGTGAACTATTTTGAAAACGTACAAGTGAAGCAAGAAGGTGTGAAAAAGCAGGCAGTTCAATGCAAAACTTGTGGGAAGAACCATTCAGGTGTGTGTTTGAAGGGGAAACCTGTGTGTTTCAAATGCGGGCAGGAGGGCCACATCTCTCCTAATTGCCCAAATCCTAGAAAATTTAGTGGCTGTTTTGTTTGCGGTTCAATGGAACACAAGGTGAAGGAATGTCCGAAGAAGAGGGAAGAAACTGGTAGTGTGCATACTGGCAGGGGTAGTGGAACGTTAGCAATCACAGGACCAACAACATCCAGCAAGCCAACAAAGTCAACATCAAGGGTCTTCAACATGACGGTTCAAGACACGGTGGCAGCTGGCAATGCAGTTCCAGATAATATTCAAATAAATTTTATTTGCGTAATTAGAATGTTTCTATTTTTAGTAAATTGTTTTATAAAGAAATTTTGAGGGAGGAATTTGAGTTCTTTTAGGAATCAAATTTCCGTTTAATCAGAAAGACAAGCTTTATGTGATTAGTTAAAGATCAGTTCGATCAAAGTTGATCGAGATCTATTTGCGAAGATTGTGTATGCTATAAACCCAGTTATGTATAGGTTTTAAAGTGGTGATTCCGGGGACGGAATCCTTATAAGGGAGGGTGAATGTGACAACCCGGTATTTTCTATATAAATAAATAAGAAATTTTGTGTATAATTTTTTTTTTATTAAGGATGAGGATTTGTACAAGATATCGTGTATATGTATTTTTGTGGTAAATATAAAATATATTGATTACATGAAAAGTTGTAAATGATTTTATTTAGAATCATGGTTTACTATCAATTATAATTTTATAATAATTAATTCCATATTGTAAAGGTTTATATCAATTATTTTCTATGAAAATAAAATTGACTATTAGTTAAATAATCTATGAAATTATTTTAGAATAATTATAACAATTATTTTATTAAAGGAAGTTTATTCAGTTAATTAAGTTATTTATGAAAGGTAAATCAGATATAGAATCCAAACCCTAATTTCGGATTTTTATCAAGGAATGAGAATAATAATATTATATTATATTATTATTAGTATTATAGATGTGTATGATTATGAGTGCAATGTTAATGTGTGAACGATTTTATTATATGACCAAACCCTAATAATATTTTTACCGACCCTAATCTTGGTCTTGGATAGCGAATAATAATAACATTATGATATTTGAATATTTTAAGTGTTATAATATGAACTGCATGTACGAGAGCTGATAATAATTGATCAATTGTGTTATAGTATTCGAAAACCCTAGTTTCACTGTATAAGATTTAATACTGTATATATCTGTGTTAGATGATATAAATTTATGTGTTATTTTAAGGAGTATTAAATTAGAGACTTTAATTATAATTGTATTTTTCTAATTACTAGAAAACCCTAATTGTGTTTTTAGAAATCCTAGTTAATGGAATTGATAAACCCTAAATTGCTAAGATTAGCTAGATTAAATATACTAGTGTTATTAAACCCTAATACTTTGTCCAAATCATTTTTGTTCCATAAAAATTAATAATAAAATGACTTTTATGCCCTTTTTGCACATGTGCTAGTAGATGGAGTGTGAATCTTGCTATGATTTTAGTTGGTCACCAACTCTTGATATTTTCAAGATTTCCAGCAACATGTGGCAGCAAGCAAACTCAGCAAATCATTCCTTAGCCATAGTATATAAGATTTAGAAAGAGAAAAATTGCTCATTTTGCTATTTTATTCACCAACACTCCTCTTAGACTTTCTCTCTCTAAAACCAACGAAAATCAGTGCTAGGTTAGTCCCAAAATCAAGCCCCACGAAATTCCATATCAAATCAGTAGCTTAGATCAAGATCAAACCCAAGAAAGGTATAAAAATCAAGCTAGAAAATCTGTCCATAAATTGAGTTTAGATTTTGTGTTTAAGTGTTGTAATATGTTAGTTTTAGTATCTAGTGATAATCTGGGTTGCTAGATGTTAGATCCATAACATCTAGACGCTCAGAATTGAAGATCTACAATGTTCGAAAATAGCTTGATTCTGTGGTCTGACAATGAATGTCAGTGGCCACAGATCCTTGCTCGATGATGTTTTGTGTTGTTTTTAAGTTGTTATTAGTAGCTTGCAATGTTGTCTTTTATCTGTAAAAAGAATCAAGATCAAATCTGTTATAGATCAAAAGTTATTTGAGGTCAAAGTACGTTGACCGAGCTTGACTGTCTGAGTTCTGGGTAACCCAGAAACGGTTTTCAGTGTCTGACAATATGTTTGTGGCTTCTGATCTTGCTGGTAGTTGTTGTTTTGTTTGATTTGTTGAAGCTAGGTTGTAGTCTAGTATATTGACTATAGAATCATGCTTTTATATTGTTAAAACATTTCCTATACTGAAATTTGTGGCTGGTCAAAATAGTAGAGAAATCCATATTTACGATTTTCTGGAAAACCCAGAAAACTTATGAACACAGATTCTGTCAGTGGTTGACCGGCTTGTAACTGTTTGATGTGTTGATGTTTTGTTTATTTTATGCAATGAATAAGTAGTCCTACATGTGGTCTACACATTAAAGATGTTAGATCTCAAAAACAGTTAACATGTAGCAAGTTGCTGGCGATCAAAAGTAGTCAGTCGGACTGTTCTTCAATTTTGGGAAACCCAGAAATGAAGAACAGCCTCTGACAACGGGTTTAGACGGCTAGATCTGGCTGATGTTATGTGTTTTACCCATGATTATTGTTGGATCTTATAGTCTTGTAATTGTACTACACAATCTGACCAAAATCGAGTCCAGAATCACAGTACGCACGGAGTTAATCACTGTCAAACCTGACCTCTCGGTTCTGAGTATGAAGTTCTGGGTTTGAATGAAGAACATGAAGAACACCTATAGCGACGGTTCTGTCGCTATAGGTGGTCTTTAGCGACGGAAATCATTTTATTTTCTGGAAATTAATAAAAAATAGAAAAAAATAGTTTTTAATTATTAAAAATACAAAATAAATTATAAAAAATTATTTTAAATTCTAAAAATTAGTTTTTAATTATTTTAAATATATTTCATAAATATTTAATATTTTTGGAATATTAAAAGTATTTAATTTATTTAATTATAATATTAAATAAATTATTTAAAAATGATTTTAATATTTGAAAAATCATTTAAAATTATATTATGGTATGAGAAAATAATTTAAGTTATTTTTGATAACTTTTAAATATTATTTGATAATTTTCATTAATAAATTAATATTAATGATAATTAAGTTATTTACTAAATGAATTAAATAATTAAATTAAAAATGATTTTATTATTTTAAAAATCATTTTAAATAATAATGGGATATTTAAGAATATTTTAAGTTATAAAATATAACTTTTAATATTTAATGGTTAATTTCATTAATTAATGATTAATAATGATATTAAAGTTATTTAATAATTATATTAAATAATTTGGTTTAAAAATGATTTTTATATTATAATAATCATTTTAAATGAAATTAAAGTGTTTAAAGATATTTTAAGTTATAAGATGTAACTTTTAATATTTAAAGGATAATTTTATTAATAATTTAATGATATAATAATGATATTAAATTTATTAAATAAATAGTTTTAAAAATGGTTTTATTTATCTAAAAATCATTTAAAAAGGATATAAGTGAATTAAAAAAATTTTAAGTTGTAATTCATAACTTTTAATATATTGATAATGATAAATTAATATTTTAATAGAAGTGTTTGATATTTAAATCATTTAATAATGATTCTGATATTTCAAAATTATGATAAATGGTAATAATGGTTTTAAAATTATTATGAAGTCATAAAAAAATAGTGTGACTGTTGTTTAAGTTATCTATTTAGATATTCCGATGCAGAATAGAGTCTTAGACTCGATTATTATATATTAAGGTTGTCGATAAGTCGACATGTTACAGAAATTGATCTGAATTAGATAGGATTAACTTGTAAATTGTTTAATTGTGATGTAATGGTCGTTAAGTTATATAACAACGTGATTAGGAATGTGTTGACTGCTATATGCAGTATTATGTGTTATGATACAATGTTCTAATCGAATGATTGATTTGCTTAATGATAGGTTGTGATAAAAAGGGTAGAATTAAGTTAAGAAAATTGTAGCAGCGCATCAGGCAAGTACCCTACCTTTGCATTTTCTTTATACATTGGATAAATGTAAGAATGTTTCAAAGTTATATTATTACTGTATAGTTTTCAAAGTCTATATTATATACGCCCATTGATTATCAACATGTTAGTATATAATAACTCAGATATATATTCTGTTCGTTAATTTCTAGAAATGGTTATACAAGTGTCCTCACTTGGATAATCATAGTATTTAATTGCATGTTGATACTTCTTTAATATATATATATATGTTGAATTATAAACTATTGTTGGATTATGTAAAACCTTTGGCTTGGAACCCTGACAAATATGAACATCCCTTATCAGGGAAAATGTTTATGCGCCTAAGGCGGATCATGTAAATGGTAACACCATTTTTGTAATGTAGTATTGATCAATGCAGGACACAACGAGCTGATCACCCCCGTGTTCGTAAGTTATGACGTTTCACAGATGAATTTTCTGTGTAACCTTTTCAAAAATGAAATTAATGTTCATATTATGTCATATAAAACCTTTATATAGTCTGTACGTAGTTTCAAAAATTTGAAATAGTTATGTAGTATTGTTGATATAGATTACTTCACAACTGTTGCCTTGTTGTAGAAGAATAGTATATAGAAAACATTTAAATGATTTCAGTTCATATATATATGTTGTTAATACTTGCTGGGCACTCAAATGCTCATCCTTGCTAATTTAAATGTTTCAGTTAAGAGCGAACAACCTGAAGGTTCTGTCAAAAACAAAGGGAAAGGGAAGATAGCTGGTTGACTGAAGTTGTTATTAATTGTAATAGTTAAGATTATGAAGACTATGATATATGTTATTATTAATATGACTGTTAATGTATGTTTAAAGGTTACGTACTTGGGTGATGAACTCTGATGAATAAGTATTGTAAAATGATCGTTTTATATATTGTTATTATTATTATTAGTAGAATTTTGCTCATAGAAATGAGGATCATTTGTACTACTATCACTAAAGAAATTCCTATTGACATGCAAGTAAAACTCCATTAGGTATTCCTTAGTGAGTCACGTTTAGTGAACTTATTCTCTAATAAGCACATACATACTTGCTTTAGTGTCTCCACACAAATGATCATGAGATCAATCATCCTCATCCAATGAGCAAGCAACATACGTACCAATCTATCCGGATTCACTAATCCATTTTTTAGTAATCCATTGATTGGGAATATTTTAGTTTTAAGCTATCTAAGAATTTAGATCTCATTAGCATGATCTCATCATGATTCTAAAAGCATTGCTTAATACTATGGGTTTATCACATATTATTAAAACAACACCATGTAGATAATAAATACCTTTAATAAATAATTCTTTTATTAATAAATAAATAAGATTGAGTACAAAGTATATGCTTTATTGTAAAATCCCAACTTTTATGAATAAAAATGATTTTTCTATAAATATCATTTTTGAATATTATGGAATGAATTTGATATACTGTTATAGTTGGGGGTAATAATTATAAATTTTACAAAGTACGCAAGTTGTTATATAATATTCGATTAGTCGGATAATATTTGTTTTAACAGGGAATATTCGTACAACGACACAATCATTGGTGGACCCTACAGCAAAATTATTATTGGATTGAGAAAATGACAAAAATATTTTATGAAAATAACGGCAAAAGTTTTATCGTTAACTGTTGAAACACCCGGTGTTAAAAGTACAGTAATACGCATGGTCATAGTAGTACACGATATTGATTATTGATGCTTACGTGAGAAGTTACTATGTTTTGTTCAATTATTTCTAGAGTAATTGATTCATAGTATCTCACGTTATTTGATTCAATTATTGTCGATATTTAATATTATTAAATCAATAATTAAGATGACAGAGTTATTAATATTATTATTTACAATATTGACGATGTCTAGAAGTTCTGTCAAGGAAAGGTTTAGTCACCTAATTACGCGCCAATGAGGAGAAACCCTTATTGGAAACCACCTCTTTCCTGGGAATGACCTGGTCGATTAAAATTGTGAATTATAATAATGGTGATAAATGTTATTTTATTATTATTATTATAAAAGTAATAAAATAGAAAACTTTTTATATAAAACATAATACTTTTTATAAAGTTTTGTTTTCTTTGATTATAAATAGAATATATTATATTTTATTATGCATAGTGTTTGTATAGTAAAAACTTTTTATATAAAACAGAATACTTTTTATAAAGTTTTGTTTTATTTGATTATAAATAGAATATATTATATTTTATTATGCATAGTGTTTGCATAGTGCCTGCATAATGTTTGCATAGTAATTTTTTTTTATATAAAACAGAATACTTTTTATAAATTTTTGTTTTATTTGATTATAAATAGAATATATTATATTTTATTGCATATTGCAACATAGTATCATTTTCATTCTCCTATAAATATGATGCTTAGTTAGAATTGAAAATCACACCAGAAATTCAGAGAATTCTTCTTCTATAATCTTGAGCGTATTTCTTTAGAGTTTAAGAAAGTTTTGAGCGTAGAAAATAGTGCAAGTTTTCTTCAAGTATATCCATGCCCTACCCGTCGGAATACTCTTCTTTTTAAGGTAAGGGGTATTATTCTTTCGTATTCATGAAGAGAGTTATTTTTTTTCAATACTTGTAAGGGTTGTTATTCCATTCTTTATTATTATGTTAGAATAACCTGTCTATGCGAAGTACCGCATATATGGTGAAATTCTTCTGTTATTCTATTCTTTATTATTTTGTTGGAATAACCTGTCTGGGCGGTCTATCGCATGCCTGGTGAATTCTGTTGTTATTCCATTCTTTATTATTCTGTTGGAACATCCTGTCTGTGCGGATTATGCATGACCTGGTTCCATTCTTTATTATTCTGTTGGAATATACTGTCTGTGCGGATTACGCATGACCTGGTTCCATTCTTTATTATTATGTTGGAATATACTGTATGTACGAATTACGCATGACCTGGTTCTATTCTTTATTACTCTTTTAGAATAATCTAACTATGTGGATTACCGCATAGCGACAAAAATACATTTGCAGTTTCATATATTCTATTATACTCAGTTGGTTAAAGTTTTGGCTTCTACACTCCATGAAATTAGTGGAATATCCTTGATATTTGTGCTTCATCCAATATCTTTTCATGGCAATATTCTTCTGAGCATTCTTGAATTTTACTCCACAAAACAATATCATGTTGACAATTTGGACGTTATTGATATCTGGATAAAATAAATTATAAATCTTAAAAATTTATTCTTGAACTTGTTTTGTTGAATTCTTATATCATTGTCAGCATCCTCATGTTTATAATATGTTGAAAGTCATCTGTGGCCTGTAGTGCATAGATGGACTTGGTATGATTATGACCATGGATTATTCTGTATAATCATGACCGTAATGTTACAAATGATGTGGTAAAAATCCTCATTGGCCGTAGTGCATTGATGGACAGTTGTTGGCATGATCATGACCATTGATGAATACACAAATATCCTTGGCCTGTATTACATGGATAATTCGTGGTCGCGATATTAATGAATATCCTTGGTCGTAGTGCAGGGATGATGTGGATTATTTATTAAGCTCAGTCTCAGCGATAAAAGTAATGAAAAACCTTTTAAATCATAGAAGATAGTAGATTTTATTCTCTACTTGACTCTTCTAATGGATTGCTTGTTCCACTGCAGTTAAACTTGATGTTTGTTATATTTTATCAGTTTAACACTGTAGAAGGCTAATGATAATTTATTCTGCATTATCTTAGTCATAATATTTCTTACCGGGCTAGTTGAGCTCACCTTTTTGCTTTCATTGTTCTCTTCAAGAAATGAGAACGTAGCAGGGACTAGTCGGGAACGGAGTGACGGTCCAGATGATAGCCTTAGTAGTCCTCACTATTCTATGAAATAGTGTGATAATAAATATATCGATGACTTATTTTTAGTTTGAATACTGTCTAGAAGACAATATTTATATTAAAACTCACAGCTCATGTTGTATATTTAAGGTTGTATTTGTATTCTGTACCATGTATTTGGCGACTCAGAATAGGTGATGTATACCTATTTTTGGGGCATCACATTTATCATCATACATGATTGGCTTGTATGCATACTACTTTCAATCTCCCACTTGCACTAAAGCCAATCGACGTGGTATCTCATACCCATCTTCTCTAAGTGATGATCAAACTGATGTTGTGTTAACTCTTTAGTACATGGATCTGCAATATTTGTCTTGAGAGTCCACACGCTTCAGGGTGACGTCTCCTCTTTCAATGATCTCTCTGATCAAATGAAATCGTCGCAACACGCGTTTGGATTTCTGATAAGACTTGGGTTCCTTAGCCCGCGCAACAGCTCCAGTGTTGTCACAAAATAAAGGCACTGGTCCTGTAATGCTAGGAACCACACCAAGTTTTGTAATGAACTTCTTCATCCAAACAGCTTCCTTTGCAGCTTCACTTCCAGCTATGTACTCTACCTCTGTCACTGAATCAGCAACTGTTTGCTGTTTGGAACTCTCCCAACTCACTGTGCCATCGTTTAAGGTAAACACATACCCCGAATTGGATTTACTATCATCTTGGTTTGTTTGAAAACTTGAGTCTCTGAAGCCCTCTAATTTCAATTCAGACCCATCGTAGACAAGAAATACATCTTTAGTTCTTCTTAAGTACTTTAGGATATTTTCACTACCTTCCAGTGTTATTCCCTAGGATTCGACTGATATCTACTTGTTACAGTAAGTGCATGAGCGACATCTGGTCTAGTACATATCATACCGTACATGATAGATCCTATTGATGAAGCATAAGGAATCTTACTCATACGGTCTCTCTCCCCAGGTGTCTTTGGGGCCTGTTTCTTGGAGAGATGTATTCCATGGCTCATCGACATGAGACCTCTTTTGAAATCTTCCATGCTAAACCTCTTTAGTATCGAGTCAATGTACATTCCTTGGGACAAGCCAAACATCCTTTTAGATCTATCTCTATAGATCATTATTCCCAAAATATAGGATGCTTCTCCCAAGTCCTTCATGGAGAAGTGTTTAGATAACCAGATTTTAATTGATTAGAGCATATGAATATCATTCCCTATCAGTAATATATCATCAACATATAATACGAGGAATGAAATAGGGCTCCCATTAACCTTCTTGTACACACATGGTTCATCCTTAATTTTGATAAAATTAAACTCTTTGATTGTCTCATCAAAACAGATGTTCCACCTACGAGAAGCTTGTTTGAATCCATAAATGGATCGTTGTAGCTTACAGACTTAATTTGTTCTAACTTTTGAAACAAATCCCTCTCGTTATGTCATATGCACATCCTCCTCAAGTTTTCCATTGAAGAAGGCCGTTTTCACGTCTATCTGCCAGATTTCGTAGTCATGGTAAGCTGTAATCGTAAGCAAAATCCGAATGGACTTGAGCATTGCTACTAGTGAGAAGGTTTCGTCATAGTCAACTCCTTGTCTTTGTTTGAAACCTTTTGCGACCAGTCGGGCCTTATAGATCTCTACCTTGCCGTGTGCTCCAGTCTTTCTTTTAAAGACCCATTTACACCCAATAGGCTTAAAGCCTTCAAGTGGTGAAACCAAAGTCCATACATGGTTTTCATTCATGGAGTCGATCTCGGATTTCATGGCTTCTTGCCACATCTCTGAGTCTTTACTACTCATAGCCTGTTCGTAATTCAATGGATCGTCATCATCTATGATGCGTACCTCATCATCATCTTCTATGACAAGTCCATACCTATCAGGTATCTTTGGTACTCTTCCAGATTTACGAATAGGGTGTGGTACAAAAGGAATCTCTACTTGGACAGGTTCATCCATTTGATCTGTAGTGGTTTGTGGTTCTTGAATTTTTTCAAGATCTATTTTCCTCCCACTGACCCCTTCAAGGATAAACTCCTTTTCCAAGAAGGCAGCATTTTTGGCAACAAACACCTTTTGTTCAGTAGGATTGTAGAAATAATATCCTAAACTTTCTTTAGGATATCCCATAAAAGTACACTTATCAGATCTTGTCCCAAGCTTATCATTATGAAACCTTTTCACATAAGCTGGGCATCCCCAAATCTTAACATGCTTAAGACTAGGCTTCTTCCACCCACATCTCATATGGAGTCTTAGGGACGGATTTTGAGGGAACCTTATTTAGTAGATATGTAGCCACTTCTAGGGCATATCCCCAAAATGACACCAGAACATCGGTAAAACTCATCATGGAACGAACCATGTCCAACAGTGTTCGATTTCTCCTTTCAGACACACCATTCAGCTGTGGCGTCGCTGGTGGAGTCCATTGTGAGATTATACCATTTTCTTTGAGACAATTGAGAAACTCACTACTTAAGTATTCACCACCTCGATTTGATCGAAGAATCTTAATACTTTTGCCCGTTTGTTTCTCTACTTTACTTCCGAACTCTTTTAACTTTTCAAATGATTCAGATTTGTATTTCATTAAATACACATATCCAAATCTTGAGTGATCATTAGTGAATGTAATAAAATAAGAATACCCTCCCCATGCATTCGTTGTCATAGGTCCACATACATCCGTGTGTAGCAACGCTAACAACTCTGTAACTCTTTCTCCTTTTCCACTAAAAGAAGATTTAGTCATTTTTCCCATTAGACAAGATTCACAAGTCGGATATGATTCATAATCTTATAGCTCTAGGAGCCTATCTTTATACAACTTAGATAATCTTGTTTCATTAATATGACCAGGTCTACAGTGCCATATATAGGTATAATTAACATCATCTCTTTTCTTTTTTTTAGTTTGTTCAATTTGAAGTATATTTTCATGCAAGTCAAGAATGTAAAGTCCATTTCGTAAATTACCAACACCATATAAAACATTATTATTATAAATAGAATAACTATTGTTCTTTATTATAACGTCAAAACCATCCATATCAAATACAGATATTGAAATAATGTTTCTAATCAGTGTCGGAACAAAATAACAATTATTTAAACTAATGGATTTGCCCGTATTCAGTGCTAAACAATAAGTCCCTACAGCTAATGCAGCAACCTTTGCTCCATTTCCCACTCGTAGTATGACCTCATCCTTGCTCAGCTTTCTACTTCTGACCAGTCCCTGTATATTATTACATATGTGAGAACCACAGTCGGTATCCAATACCCAAGTAGAAGATTGACTTTCAAAAAAATTAATTTCAATCATAAACAAACCTTGATTAGGATTCGAAGATTCTCCAAGCTTCTTCTGCTTTTGTTCCGCAAGATAATCCTTGCAGCTCCTCTTCTAGTGACCCGGCTTGTTGCAATGGAAGCAAATTCCTTTGCTAGCTGGATCAGGTTTCTTTTGATCCTTCACTTTAGCCATTCCCTTAGCCTTCTTGGATTTCTTCTTTTCAGAAGATACCTTGGGCCTCTTCCTTTTCATGGGAAAATCATCCACCAGTAAGACATGGTTCTTCTTGGATAGGAATTGACCTTCAGCAGTTTTCAACATGTTAAGTAATTCAGACAAGCTGACATCTAACTTATTCATGTGAAAATTCACAACAAATTGTGAGAAGGTGTCTGGGAGTGACTGCAAGACTAAATCTTGACTCAACTCCCCTAGCCATAACGAACCCAAGTTATCCAAGACGTTCAATCAGATTGATCATCTTTAAGACATGAGTCTCAACGGTAGTTTCCTCGGTCATCTAAGATCTGAAGAGCTCCTTAGATATTTCATATCTAGCAGTCCTACTTTGCTCACCATACAACTCTTGAAGGTTCAATAACATAGTAGGAGCATCCATGTTTTCATACTGACGCTGAAGCTCATTTCTCATGGATGCGAGCATGATGCATTGAGCCACTGATGCATCATCTTGCCACTGTTTAAAAGTAGTAATCTCTTCCTTAGAGACTGTTTCTGCAACTTTTGCAGGTACAGGAGAATTTAGGACATAAGAAATATTTTTAGCAGTGAGAACAATTCTTAGATTCCTTAACCAGTCCGTGTAATTCGGTCTGGTCAGTTTGTTAGCATCAAGTATGCTACGCAGTGAAATTAGTGAATAGTGACATTTTCAAAATTTTGCATGTAAAAAGACAATATTTTAGCAAACATTCATTTAATTAATTACCAAAATAAATTAGGTCTTATTTTATATTGGTATCTCCGACTATTTTTTTCAAACTATATTACCTCCTGAATATAGTTTGGCAATATCTAATTAAAGATTTGCTAGTGAGAATAAAGATTCTATTTCAAATGTATATAGCCTTGTTTGTGCACAATAAACTATATATAAATAAATAGGTAGATAACTCTTGACAATTATATCATCATGTAACTCCTTATATTTTTCTTCTTAAATCATAATGGTCAAGTGTGTGCACATCCGAACTGAAATGATTTAAGTTAAGTCATACCCAACATTTTCATATAAGTGAAGAGAAAACTACAGCCCTTGTGTGTGCACAACAAAACGGTAATGTTCAATTCTTTATAAACATCAAATATAATAAAAACATCTCAAATATTTAATACTCGCCTTGTGTGTGCACAACAAACTCATATTAAATATTCAATGCTCTATTGTTTTTATCATACTAGATGTTGACGTTCGATATTCCAAATATCTTTGAACGTTACAACTTAATATAATTTTATTGAGGGGTTTGTTATTATTTGGCTCATCTTATTTAGCGCGCATGCAAATATATATATAAAATACGCGTCATATTATTAAACATGCGAAGCATGTTTGCATAATATATAATATATATATATATATATATATATATATATATATATATATATATATAATACTAGCATGCACATATAGAATACTGTATTCTACCCGGCGGATTGATTATGGACTTTTATTCTAGTTTGGTTCACTAGAGCCACCAAGTGAACCAAAAGGTCAAACCCTAGGGTTCAAGAATAAACATTTAAATATAACTATTACATTTAAATCTGGGCTCCATTACAAACGGGTCTTCGAGCGCTCTTTTGTCATTGATCTACGATTCTTCAAAAATTCTAACTAATTCTATTACATTAAACTATTTAATTTAAATAGAAACCTTGATCAGCAGTCAAGGGGAAGTACATAGGAGAGAGATAAAATTTACATAAGAAGAAAACCAGAAAAGACGAGGTACGCAGACCGCATTTAATAAAACACAATCATTCAAACATCCAACCAAAATAAATCAAATCACATTGGTCAATAGTCCATAATCATTCTTATTTATTATCATACATATCATCATATGTATCAATAAATAAAACATTCATCTTATGAATTAAAATCATTCCATATATATATGAGTATCATTTAATGGGCACTTTAAATTGCATGAAATCCAATTTCAAGATTAAAATAAACTCTTTTATTTTAATTATAAAATTATTAATATATATATATATATATATATATATATATATATATATATATATATATATATATATATATATATGGATTCCATCCATGGCAACCGGTTGCCATGGACACTGTTCTAACAACCTCTTTTCGGACCGTTGATTAACTTATTGAAAGGCTAAGATTGAAACATAAATAACTCACGACCGCTACAAGCTCTTCCGGATGTTAATAAAAAAAAACACCCCAACCGGCACAAGCTCTCACGGCTTGGCAGACTCACCCATGTAAAACTCTCACGCCTTTTTGTATTACATAGTTTTACACTAATTTTCACTTCTTAATATTATATTAAATATTAGTATTACAAAATATTGTATTAATATTAATATTATAAAATATTATATTAATAATATTATAAAATATTATTATTAATATTTTATATAATAATAATAATATTATTAATATTAATAATAGTGTATTAATATTAATATTATTAATATTTTATAATACTAATATTATTAATATAAATAATATTAATGATTTTGTAATAATATTTAGTTAATAATTTTGTAATAATATTTATTTTAAGATAATATTATTACAAAATTATTAACTTAAACTTTTAAATTAAATATTAAAAAAAACTGAATGTGAATGAAAACCAAAATGACATAGAAGAAAAAAAAAACTCAACCGTGAGAGCTTGTGCTGACATAGAAGGAAAAAAAAAACTCAACCGTGAGAGCTTGTGCCGGTTGAGTTTAGTTAATAATTTTGTAATAATATTATCTTTAATTTAAAAGTTTAAGTTAATAATTTTGTAATAATATTATCTTAAAATAAATATTATTACAAAATCATTAACTAAATATTATTACAAAATCATTAACTAAATATTATTTATATTAATAATATTAGTATTATAAAATATTAATAATATTAATATTAATACACTATTATTAATATTAATAATAATAATATTATTATTATAAAATATTAATAATAATATTTTGTAATATTATTAATATAATATTTTATAATATTAATATTAATACAATTTTTGTAATATTAGTATTTAATATAATATTAAAAAGTGAAAATTAATGTAAAACTATGTAATACAAAAAGGCGTGAGAGTTTTACATGGGTGAGTCTGTCAAGCCGTGAGAGCTTGTGCCGGCTGGGGTGTTTTTTTTTTATTAACAGCCGGAAGAGTTTGTAGTGGTCGGGAGTTATTTATGTTTCAATCTTAGCCTTCCAATAAGTTAATCAACGGTCCGAAAAGAGGTTGTTAGAACAGTGTCCATGACAATCGGTTGCCATGGATGGAATCCTATATATATATATATATATATATATATATATATATATATATATATATATATATATATATATATATATATATCACGTGAACATTTATAACGGTTCAGGAGCACTTGTTAACTATTAACAAAAATGCATAAATCATGTTTTTGGCAACCATCTTATAAAACTTACCAGGAGAATATATAAGGTGATTCTGGAAGTTTAGCATGAAATATATAAATCTATCTAATAAAATACAAATGATTTTGAATTTCCCGCTCACTCAATAAATCATCTGGGCCGTCCAAAGTTTGAGATAAATCTCACCGTCCATACATCTATATAATAAAATACATCTATCTATCTAATCTATTAAATAATGATTTTGAATTTTCCGCTCACTTAATAAATTATTTGGGCCGTTCTAAGTTTGAGATAAATTTCACTACCCATACAGTGCCGGAGGCACGGGACCCAGCTAGTATATTATAATATAACATGAACCCAGCACGTGAATGTCCTGAACCCTTGTAACTATCACATATATATTATAATGTTATCATCTGAATTACGGAACTCGATTTCAAAACAGGTTTTCAGGAGTAAAATTTTCAAATGATGATCCTGATCCACTAACATAAATTATATTTCAGCATTAGCTTTTGAAAACTAAAGTCACCCACGGACTCAAGGAAAAAAAATTCGAAAATAATTTTCGGCAAAAATAATTTTTTTTTCTTCATAAAATAATAATTTTATATAACAAATTATGCCCAATAAATTATTCTAAATACATACCTATACATATATGGAATCAAAATAATTAATAATTTGCATAAAGTTTGGCTCTGATACCACTGTAAGGTTTTGTGAAAATCAAAGTAGCAATCAAATTGCAAAAATAGGGGAATCATAAAAAATCAGATTTTAAAATTTTTCACAAACCAATTACCCCCGGATAATCCTTTATGCATATTATTAATTAAAACGAAGAACAAGAAGTTGTGGAATCATACCCTTGTAGATGCGAGTTTCCACATGTACGAGTTCACCTCCTACTTCTCCGCGATCTCCTTGAATCTCCGAGTAGATTCCTTCCTTTGATCAATGTTAGCCACCCAAGTGTACGACCTCTAGAGGTGATCCACCAAGGAAGAAGAATTATCAAGAAGAATGGTGTATTGGCTCAAACTCTAATTTTTCCTATCTCTATAGAAAAAGGGGGCGTACTCTCCAACTATCGAAATTGCGTATATTTTGATATCTGATATAAGACTCATCTTATAAGATATCAGGTAACCCTATTTAATTAAAATAATGTTTTATTTATTTAATTAAACTCTTTTAATTAAATGGGCTCCCTAATTTTATTAGGGATAATTAATTAAACTCCTATAACTAATTTTCCATCCTAATCCTATTAGGAATAAATGAGAGTACTTATATTAAATTAATTGCTAAACTCTTTTAGAAATTAAAATAATAATAATTGTATTATTAATAAGATTTCTCTTATTAATTTATATTTAATATTTCTAGAATATTAAATAATAAATATTAAGCTATTTAATTTATTCTATCACCATAGATTAAATTAAATATACTTAACATATTATTACGATTATGCCATTAACTTTTTAAATAATTATTCTTCCTTTTATGGTGTGATCCTTTAGGTTCTCCATATTAAACTGGTTGTGAATAAATTAATTAGAACAATTCTAATCTTATTTAAATAAATAAATTAAGTGATTAATTTATTTAAATAAATAATATTTATTCTACAATAAGGATAAGCCTCCCTAGCGATCAACGACTTTCCAGATAATATAGATTTTAACATTAATCATAAAAGAACTTTTGAGTTAATAGTTATCGTACAATTCAATCCTTCTATCATACAATGTCCCAATTAAATATAAAATATTGAATTACTGTTAAGTCTTATTTTATTTAATTATATGTATTTCGATTCCTAAATGTACAACTCCTAATGAATGTAAATTAGAAACTACTTTCTAATTTCATTCCACATTGGCCAAAGATTCATGGGTTGTCATTTATCGAATCACACATGACATTTCTCTTCTTTTATTAGAAGTGATAGATTCTTTATTGATCATTCACTATCTTCATATATAACTTATTACACCCAAGCATACCCTATGATATACTCTTAGAGTCTTAAGGAATAAGTCAAAGTGTAATTCATTATATATAATATACTATGATGATCTCAAGTCTAAGGATCATTTGTACTACTATCATTACAAGAATTTCTATTGACAGACAAGTAAAACTCCATTAGGCATTCTTTAGCGAGTCACGTTCAGTGAACTTATTCCTTAATAAACACCTATATACTTGCTTTAGTGTCTCCACATAAATGATCATGAGATCAATCATCCTCATCCAATGAGCAAGCACCGTACGTACCAATCTATCCGGATTCAGTAATCGCTTTTTTAGTAATCCATTGATTGGGAATATTTTAGTTTTAAGCTATCTAAGAATTTAGATTTCGTTAGCATGATCTCATTATGATTCTAAAAGCATTGCTTAATACTATGAGTTTATCACATATTATTAAAACAACACCATGTAGATAATAAATGCCTTTAATAAATAATTCTTTTATTAATAAATAAATAAGATTGATTACAAAGTATATGCTTTATCATCATACATGATTGGCTTGTATGCATACTACTTTCAATTCTAAGTGATAAAACATAAAAATAAAAGATAATAGACATGACATATAAGATTACCATACTCATAATGGAATTCCTTAGCATGACTTAGTATGTGTTTTGAAAAGAAACTTGAAGATTTCGAAAACAAACCTTGATGAATTTTAAGTCATTTGAGTTCTGATTTTGTAGTGAATATATGATGGAGTCATGCGAGAATAAAATGTGATCTTAAGTTACCTCCTATAAGATAACTTGTATAGCTTGGATAATAAGTGTTTTCAAAGAGAAATTCAAGTTTTGAAAACTAATAATCATAAGCATGGTGTCGCCTACATTTCGACCTTGTATGTATGTGTAGAAATATGCACAAATGAATATGACATATGATTTGAAGTTGCCTTGCATGATTAGGTTGGCATGACATGGATTTGAAGAAAAGAAAACTTAGACGTTTTGAAACCAATATTCATGAGCATTGTGTTGTCTAACCTCTGAACTTGTAGTATGGCACGCTAGTACTATTTATGTCTTTAAACATGACCTATAAGTACACTTATCTAGTTTGAAAATAGAAGTCATTAAAGCATGTTTTGAAAGTAATGTTTTCAAGTGATAAACTATGCTAGTCATATGTAGATAAGATATATACATATGAGCATGCTACTAAAGGCTTATTAGTACTAATATATGGTTTAAAGGCTTGTAAACATCGAATCCTGTTAAATGAAGTTGTTAAACACAAGAGGTTCTAAGCTTTGACAAATGACCTCTTAAAGGTGTGTAAATATTATGTGTTAACATTCATGCATGTTAAGAAATGAAGTGTGAACTGAAAACTAAATATTCAAATCTAGTCTGGCCAGGAGACGGCGCCAAACTGTAACGCAACTGCGTTGTAGGGCAATGTTGCCAAACTGTTTTAGTAGTCATCTGAACTTTAAAGCATATGTGTAATGAATGTCTAAAGCTATAATACTTGACATAGATGATGTTTTAAGTATATAAACAAGTGATGGTTATATGAAACCCAAATGTGTTAAAATTTATTAAGTTTGCAAAATGTAAAGACGATGTAGATCGCGTATATATAGACTTTAAATATGTGTCGAACACATAGCGAGTCAAGTGTGTGATAAAGATTTATGATTGTTGATATGAAGCATGTGTAGCTAAGATGTACTATATATACGCTATCTAAGAGTACGATGAGAAAGTGAAAGGTAGGTTTTTCAAACCTAGTTAGAAAATAATGTAACATTGTTATTACATTGAAAATGCATGAAATATGTTACTGATGGAGATGAATCCATGATTATATAAATGTGTAGGAATACACGAAGTGTAGTTAAGCGTTAAACAGTTAAGTCGTAGTTCATAAACTACGAATCAGGAAAGTCTTTTAGTTACTATTCGATATATGAATTTGATAATTATTAGTTAAGCTATATTATGCTATGCAAATGTTGATGTATATATATGAAATGCATATGAGATATGTATGAAATGTGAAAGTTGATCTTTGATGATATGTTTGTGTTATAAATCTTTATGCATGTTATATGTGAAGTAACATGCGTAGTAAATATTAATTGATTATGAATGCATGAACTGAGTATATTATTATATGCTATGTGCTGCATGAAAACTGTTAGAATTGCTGGGCTGTCGAGCTCACCCTTGCAAATAACCACTTTTGCAGGTTAAGGACACATGGTAAAGGTTACGTGCTACTTGATTGATAAATTTCAATCACATTAAAGGAGATTGATTTGTTTAATTAAATATATGATCTTGAATTATGTTTAGGTTCTAGTAGATATACTTGATAGTAGTTACGATATGTAATACATGCTATCTTGTAATGTTGTATTATGTGATACATAGAGAAATTTGAATCCATATGTAAAGGTTTATACGGAAATAGAATGAAGTGAGTTATAGAATAATTTTGATTCAGGAAATTGTAAGTGATTCAAGTTAAGACATCAATAAAAGATTTATTTCAAAGGAGATTGAAAAAGTTTAAATTATTCCGCATATTTATATAACATTGAATGTGATGTAATACATGAATAGTAAATGACCAAGTTGTGAAACTTATAAAAGTTTTGGGTCATTACATAGATTTTGGAATTGAAAAGAATTTTATATTCTAATTTGTAATAAGTAAAGTTTATTCATTAAGTTATGAATAAGTGATATAAATAGTTTGACGATAGTAGTAACGTGGCGGACGGATGGTTCGAAGGGACCCGGATTTGGGGTCGTCATAGTTTGGTATCAAAGCTTTAGATTATAAACTTAGGTAAGTGTACCTTAGGCTATAACCTGAGAGAGAGAAAGATAAGGATTAAAATTTATAAGCGGAGATTCAAAGAAGAATCTTGAAGTATCTAGAGAATGAGAATTAAGGAGTTTCCTAACTCCGGTAATAAAAATGTTAAGATTGTGTCTATATGACAAAGATAATAAGAATGAACTCGGGTGGAGTTTTGTTGATAATAGGGAATGAATCCTAAGGTTAATTGGTGATCACGACGAGATCGAATTAAGATATAAAGTGATAAATAGTTTGGAACGACTAAGTGTGTATAGCTTGATGTTATAAGTGATTGTACTGTGAAATGGTACGATGTGAACTCATGAGGAGTTCTATGTGATGAGATACAAAGATTTCGTATCGAGCAAAAAGCAAGTTAAGAGTGAGATAGAGTTAAGTTAGATTTCAGTTGAGGACCCATGTGAGAGCTGAGTTGTACAAACCTTTGTGTGGACGGAGGCTTTGTGCTCACGCTCGGTTCCTCACAATAATAATCAATGGAATGTCGGTGTCATGCTATCGATATGCTTATGGTGAGAAGGTGATTCTTTTCACATATAATATTTGATAGATATAGACTATTAAGATTAAGAAAAAGAATATTAAGATTAGGCGCGAGTTCTTAAAACTCATTCAAATGGTACGTTCGTGAGTCATAATTATATGAAAAGTTTTTGAACCCCTCAGAGAATGGATGCCTATAGTCTGACTACGATAAGTTCTTAAACTCATATAATTGTGGCAAGTTCCTGAATTTCTAAAGTGTGGTATGTTTGATGAACTGTATCGGGTATATATATGTTATGAAGTTAGAAATTTGGTATAATATAGATTGAAGTTGATGGAGAAACATGGATTTTCTAGATCTTCTAGCTCTACTAGATTTTCAAAATTTATTGACTTCGCGCTGATGTTTGCACTTCTATTTTCTTGGAAAACATTGGATCATGTGATTGAACCAATGATGTTTTAAAAATAATACCGTTATGCATATATCTATGCTAATTATTTTGGCTAGAATAAAAAAATGTGATTTGAAAACTTTCAAAATAGTATTTCTAACCATGTGCATCATTTGATATGGTGTATAGTAAACTGATGGAGTCATACATACAGTTGAACCTAGTGTTGGTTGTGATCGAAAGATCGTCAGGCCAATTTTTATATGATGTAGTATGACAAAGTCACATAATAGCATAATCCTCAACGTACAACTAAATCTGGTACGGTATCATGATGTCATAAAAGAATTTTTGGTTTTCTTTTAATTTAGGAAGAAGGTCAATTTTGTTAGCCAAATTATTTTGATTGATGTCCGAATTGTTGATAAAAGTCTAAGCTATTTGATTCAGCTAGACAACTGTCGAAAAATAATTGTGAAATTCAAGCAATCTTGAATATTTGTGCCAAACCAGATTGCTCTGGTGCGGATTCAGTTGTTGAAAAGCTGAGATGAACAACCCTATAAGGGGTCATATAGTTGTTACAAAACACTACGTTGTGACCCAACGTAGTGGTACAATAGGCTGGCCACCTAGTGTACGTGTAGAGGGTGTTTTCAGTCTTTGTGATTGATAAAAACTCTGGTTTGTAATGTGGATAATTGTGTTGAAGCACTAGTTCACAGTCTTGTGTGACCCCTCAGCATAATTTGGAATCTGAGTTATTCATCCTACTTCCCGATTATTAAAAAATCATGGAAGACTCTTATTCTTCTGTGTGATGAATGTAGTGAGTAGAATGTTTCTTAGAAAGGAGAACGTGGTAGAATACAACTGAGAAAGTTATAATAAACCTTCCGAAAAGAGAAGGGATAAAAAAATTATTCAAAAGAATATGCAATATTAATAATAGCATCGGGTAGAGGAGGTTTCGGTGATTCCGAGGACAGAATCCTTATAAGGGGGAGAGGATGTAAGAACCCAAATTTTCAAAAATTATTAAAATAAGAATTTAGTAAATAAAATTGTTAAAGCATGAGATGGGTTCAAACAAGAATATAATTATGCTACGAGGTATATGGTATTATGTTACATTGGGTAATATGAGCTATGTAATCTGACGCCCCCAAAATAGGTATACATCACCCATCTTGAGTCGCCAGATACATGGTACATAAATTCAAATATAACTTAATTATACTACAGTCGTGTAAAATACGATAAAACTTAGTTGAGAGTTTAAACAAGAATATTGTCATCTAGACAATATCCACACTCAATGGTGTCCTCATTACAATTATTATCATATTATTCCGTAGAATAGTGAGGACTACTAAAGCCATTTATCCTGGACCATCACTCCATTCCCCGACTCGTCCCAGTTATATTCTCATTTCCTAAAGAGAACAATGAAAGAAAGGGTGAGCTCAACTAGCCCAGTAAGAAATATTATGACTAAGATAATGCAGAATAAATTATCATTAGCCTTCAACAATGTTAAACTGATAGAATATAATAGACAACAAGTTTAACTGCAGTGGAATAAGCAATCCATTAGAAGAGTCAAGTAGAGCATAAAATCTACTATCTTTTATGATTTAAAAGGTTTTTCATCACTTTTATCGCTGAGACTCCACTTAATAAATAAACCACATCATCCCTGCACTACGGCCAAGGACATTCATTAGTATCACGACCATAAATTATGCATGCACTACGGGACGAGGATATTCGTGTATTCATCAATGGTCATGTTCATGCCAACAACTGTCCATCAATGCACTATGACCAATGAGGACTTTTACCACATCATTTGTAACATTACGGTCATGATTATACCGAATAATCCCTGGTCATAATCATACCAAGTCCATCTATGCACTACATTCCACAGATGATTTTCAACATATTATAAACATGAGGATGATGACAATGATATAAGAATTCAATAAAACAAGTTCAATGATAAATTTGTAAAGACTTATAATTTAATTTATCCAGAAATTAATAACGTCCAAATTGTCAACATGATACTTTTTTGTGGATTAAAATTCAAGAATTCTCAGAAGAATATTTCATTGAAAAGATACTAGATGAAGCGCAAATATCAATGATATTCCACTAATTTCATGGAGTATAGAAGCCAAAACTTTAACCAACTGAGTATAATAGAATATATGAAACCACACATGGATTTTTGCCCGCCATGCGGTAATCCACGTAGACAGATCATTTTCACGATTTAATAAGGAATGAATACGAAGGATCATTAACCATGCATGAGGTAATCCACATAGACAGGTTATTCTAACAGAATAATAAAGAATGGAACCAGGTCATGCGTAACCCGCACAGACAGGATATTCTAACAGAATAATAAAGAATGGAACCAGGTCATGCGTAATCCGCACAGACAGGATATTCCAACAGAATAATAAAGAATGGAATAACAACAGAATTCACTAGGCATGCGATAGACCGCACAGACAGGTTATTCCAACAGAATAATAAAGAATGGAATAACAGAAGAATTTCACCATGTACGCGGTACTTCGCTTATACAGGTTATTCCAACATAATAATAAAGAATGGAATAACAACCCTTACGAGTATTAAAAGAAAATAACTCTCTTCATGAATACGAAAGAATAATACCCCTTACCTTAGAAGAAAACTGGATACTGGAATAGTGAGGTAGCAGACTTTTCTTCTTCTTTCTCTCAATAATTTCTCTCTATAATAATTGCTCTATAGCTTTAGTGAATTGGTGAGAAATGAAGGAAAAATGAACTTCTATTTATAGGAAAATATAGTTTCGATAATTGCACGTTTTGGGGCTTGAAATATTACAGTATAATACCTTCTTCTTTTTCATCATTTTTAATTTAGTCATGCAAGTATTATCAAACTTGCACCCCCCTAATAGTAAATCATGTGAATCAATAGTAAATCATGTGACTCAATAGTTCTAAACATGTGAAAAAATTAATTATAGTATAGTACCTCCATCTATACCTCCATTTTTAACTTAGTAATGCAAGTATTATAATTTATGCACCAACTCCCCTAATAGTAAATCATGTGAATCAATAGTACACACATGTGAACACATAGTTATAAGCATGTGAATTAATAGCAATTAATTGCTCATTTATCCGGTTAATTACCCGATTGGTCAATATAACCTCCAGACATCAATTATTATCGAAATAAATGTCGATTTTCACTAACACTAATAATTTCAACACAATGGAACTATCAATTTCATCTTTAATCAACACGAACTTATTCATCATTAATATTATAACTCACAATATTTAATAACTAGGTTGTTCCCAGGACCTAGTTGTTAAATATTGTGAGTTATAATATTAATGATAACTCACAATAATTTCATCTTCTTATTGGTGCGCAATTAGGTGACCAAACCTCTCCTTGACAGAACTTCTAGACATTGTCAATATTACAAATAAAAATATGAATAACTTTGTCGTCTCAATTATTGATTTAATAATAATAAATATTATGCAGATGTTACTGTGATAATAATTGAATCAATAATATGAGAAATATGATGCAGCAATTACTGTAGCAATAATTGAGTATAACTGAGTGACTTCTTACGTAAGCATCAATAATCAATACCGTGTGCTACTATGCAACCACACGTATTACTGTATTTTTACTACCAGATAGTTCAACAGTTTCAATGATAACACTTCCGCCGTTATTTTTTTAAAAAGATAATTATGTCATTTTTAACTACGATAATACTTCCGTTGTGGGGTCCATCAATGATTGTGCCGTCATACGGATATTTCCCAACAAAAAGAATATTCCCCGACCAAACGAATATTTTATAACAACTTGCATACTTTGCAAAATTTTATAAATATTACCCACAACTATAACATTATATCAAATCCACACCATAATATTTAAAAAAATATTTTGAGAAATTTAAATCATTATTTATAAAATTTGGGGTCTCACAATCTCCCCTCCTTATGAAAATTTGCCCTCAAAATTTACGTACGTACCTAGTATGCCGAAGAGATGATGATACCTTAACTTCATTTCAGATTCTAACTCTTGAGGTATAACCTTTGAGTGTTAAATACGATCCTTCTTATCCAAGATTTTAAAACGTATCTCCTCATACGTTAAATCTTATGCTATCTCGTCTAGTTCTAATTTAATAACGTGGTTCAGGTCATCCACATATTTACGTGACATCGATACGTGAATAATGTTATGAACACGCGACATACTTGACGGTAAAACGAGTCAATAGGTCACAGTTTCTACTCGATCAAGGATTTCAAATGGGCCAATTAAATCGAGGGTTAAGATAACGCCTTCTTGAACCTTCTTCATCACATTCATCAGATTCAGGTGTGTAGCTTGAGCGTCTTTAACTTTATCGATTAAAGTCGATTCTACTCATATATTCGTTATCTTAACGTGGGTCCCTAGAGTATTTAACTCTTTCTTCATCATTTGTAAGTTATATGAAATGGTTTTTGCATTAACAACATCGCACTCGTAAACGCATACGATCTTCTACTCAACGTGTCAGCTACCACGTTCACTCTTCCACGATGATATTGAATGGGATAGTCGTAATCTTCAACAGCTCGAGCCAACGTCCTTGGTTCATGATACATTTGTTTTGGTTGAAGAAATATTTAAGGGTTTTAGAAATGGGTTTTGTACTGGGCTCAATACAAAATTCAATTTCATGCTCTAGGGGTAGGCTAGAAAGTCTTCAAGAATACGTCAGGAAATTTATTAAAGATAGAAATATCATTTAAAACTATGACTCTTATCCCAAGACTTGGATAGTACGTCACATTGATACCTATCAACTTGCCACCGTTATTCACAACGTCCCCTATGGATAGTTCGGCTTCGGTGCATTCCACACAAGGAAGTCACCAGTGAAAGGCTCGGGGCTCTTTACTTGTGGCTTAATATGACAATGATTGACTTTAGTGGTTTGGTTGCTTGAATTCGCATAACAGGTTGGTTAGGAATATGAAAGCTAACAACCTTACGAAAAGCATGATGAGTAGTTAACCAATCGATTCCTAAAATCACATCAAGGGCAAGTGTTGGGTAAAATCTAATTACGCACAAAACGCAAGTATACGTGGTCAACAAGTAATAAAGTAAAAGTAGAGTATCGTTCCCATGAGGAATTGTTTAATAAAAAATTACCAAGTACTAACCCGTAACCAACTCAATCTTATTTAAACAAATGAATTTCAAATTATATAAATTAAATTATTTAATTACACTAATTCTAATTACCACTAATTAAAAATTAGATTACAGAAATTTAAGATCACAACTTCATTTATTGCTTCATTTAAGTTAACACACTTCTCATCAATTATTCTCTATCATGAATTGTTAATCAAGAACACTAAAGCAGATAAAACCATCTCTCGATGCATAATACCCATACTCACTTAAATCCATAGATGATAGAATTAAGCAAGACACCCTAATTAACAAATTCACTATATCTCTATGTGAATTACAATTAAAAAGGATTTAAAGCACAAGTTCTCTATAAGATTACATATGTTGTAAATGCATATCTCTATCCTAAACACGAATAATGATTTCCATCTATGCAGAAATCACAAAAACATGCTATCATGATCAAATCAAAATCTATACTTCATCTCTCGAGTTCATATAGATTATCACGGTAATTGTTAGCTAGACAATTAAGCAATTAAGTCCAAATCATAATAGACAATTCTCACAATAGAACATAATAATTGATAGCGAATCATATTAAAATAAACTACACAATAAGATTCATTGTAATCTCAAACAAAGAATTAGTTCATGATTATTGAATTAAAACTAAGAATCCACAATTGAATACACAATAAAAGACAAAGATAGAAGAAGATGAGAATATAGAATCTGTTATCTACAGATTTGAAGCTCCCTCCTTGCTCCCACTTTGAATCTTCAATGGTCTCCAAGTTGCCTCATTCTCCAAAACTCATTAGAACTATGATTTTGATCTAATTTACCCTAATCTAATCTAATGAAATCCTCTCTCTAGTCTAATCTCTAATAATCCTTGTGATTCTCATCCTTTTATAAGTCTCTTCATATGTCTTTAAGTCCTCTTGGAAGTTCTTGAGTCAATCAGATCGAAACAATCCTTCCAAAACTCAAAATTGGATAAAATTTGTATTTTCTGGGCTACCCCCGCCCCGGCGGGGGTTTATACACTAAAAGAGCCCGCCACGGTGGGCTAGGGACCTGCTTTGGAGCTGGTACGCCCACCCCGGCGACGATTTTGTGAAGGAATATTTTTTACTCTGACATCCTTGGGAAAAATGGCCATAACTTCTTCGTCTTAACTTCGATTTTGATGATTCAAGATGTACTAGAAAGAGGAGACGTAGATCTACAACTTTCATGCTTTGAGATTTTCGAAATAAGGATTGGAACAATGTTGAAAGTGGCTCTGAAGTGGCTGCTATGTAAATGATCACCCGAAATAGTGACGTTCGACGTCTGTTGGTACAAATGTCATAACTCTTTCATCCGAACTCCGATTGGAATGATTCAAATTGTTCTGGAAAGCTAAGAAGAAGCTCTACAATGTAATCTAAGTTCCAAGCCAAGAATATGAAATGAAAATAAAAGCCCAAACTATGTCCGAATTGCTTTTATTTATGATTTAATAATAATTCTTTGCGATCACAGCTCCCAAACATATAATCTACAAAACGAACACAAAATGCATGAAAAATAACTACGAAACATGACAGTAATCAATTAATTAAAGTAAAAGATACCGGATAAGTAGGTATAAAACCTACTTATCAAATACCCCCAAACTTGAACCTTTACTTGTCCTCAAGCAAAAACACTAAACAACAATGCTATGCAATGCAACTAATCTGCATGCCTACGAATCCAGCAATAATGACAGAAACAAGTCTATTCAACCATCCTTAGAGAAATCAAGTAAACATGATAATACATCATATCAAAACCAATCAATAACTTCACAATCAATCATCATATCTTAGACTATTTTCATTGATATAGTGCGTGTATGCTCCACAACAATGTTAACTGATATAAAATCAATTTTAACACATAACAGGTCTCTTCGAAGGCATCATACAGTGTAAACTCAAGAAATCCAAAAACAAGCTAGATCCAACTAAAATCAAACAATTACCAATATCATGGGTCAACATGGGATACTTATGCTTTATTTTTCATCTACGGGGGCTTTTTATTCTTTTTCTTGTTTTATTTATTCTTTTTTTTTCTATTTTTTTCTCTTTCTTTTTCTTTTTGGATAGTGAGTGCGTTTTACTCTCCATCTCACGCATGTGTTTATGAGGAGTGCATTTCACGCTTCTTCTCGACCCACCACAAGACTCAATTTATTCAACTCGATATCTTTTTTTTCTTCTTTCTTTTTTTTAGAAGCTTATATACCCCACTTTTTCCCCCAAACTTAGGTTCTTGCCTAATTCTTCGCCTTCACTGCCTATTTGTCATTCTCTTATTTAAACTTGCATTATCCTTTAGAGGTCATTTATGTATCATTTTAAACTCAATCATTCAACACGTTTTTTTTACTGTTCTATCCTTATTATACCAGTTTCAAACAGAAAAAGGCTCAATTCATAACAAGAAATCACATCAAAGATCTAATGATCAGTACTATACTTGTCTACCTAATTCCAATCTCATCATTGGCCAAAATAAACTTAAACTATCAAACAGCTGGACTCATGCAAGATGAACATAGTAACTAACTATTATTTTTGATTTATGATTTTTTTAAGAAAGTGAATGCAAAAACTAAATGTAACTATTTGAACTACAATGTAAATAACTAACTATATGCAATACGACACTAAAATGCCCCCAAACATAAAGTAGACATTGTCCTCAATAGTTGAAATAGAAAAAAGTAAAGCAAAAGACTTCCCTAAAAATATAGCAATCCTCCTCCTTGTCCGCTAAGTTTGGAGAATAAATTAGGCGCATAGAACAAATTGGGCACCACACTTGAATTTTACTTGAATAACCTTTTCATAATCTTTTACTTGTCCATTGAACCTCCAATACCTACACTGAAGAGAGACAACATGGATTAGAATAGCACTTGGATTGGTAAGAGAATTTAATAAGCAAATTAATTCCTATTTACTAAATAAACTAGTAAAGCAAATAAATAGAAAAATTCCTAAGTTGCCTCCCAGTTAGCGCTTGAATTATAGTCTTTCAGCCTGACTTTGTCTGGTCAACGCTATCCAATTCCTCTTCGATAGTTTAGGAACCCTCCATCCATCAGAAATAATATAGCTTTTGGTAGGTTCCCATTTGTGATGGCTATCGAATTAAAGTCACCTAGCATGTTTTATTTAAATATGTGCCCAATTGAGAATGTTGAATAACTAGGTGCTTTTCCGTCCGTTGAGCCTATGATTCAATTGGGGCTTTAAGGCTTGGCAAGAACAACGGGCTCTTCTTCTATCTTCTCTTCCTTATCCCACCATGGCTTTACATTTATACTAGATCTCATGTCATAAAGAGCCTTGCCGACGAGATGACTGCCAAGCGGGCTCTTCTTCTATCTTCTCCTCCTTATCCCACCATTGCTTTACATTTGTACTAGCTCTCATGTCATAAAGAGCCTTTCCGACAACATGACTACCAAGCAGGCACGGTTTTGAAAATCGAACTTGACCCTTGATCTTTGGCGTAGAAACTTGGGGCTCATCCTCATTGGTACTCATAGTTAGTTCTTCACCGACCTTATTTTCATTATCTCCACTTGTCTCCTTTTTTTTCAACATCTCGTGTCTCATCCAGTTGTAGATTTGGCTCGGCCACTTCTTCAACCTCGGAATCCTCATCATAACACCAATTGTTTTGAGAACAGTTGTTCAAGGCTTTGAGCATTTGATCCATCTGGTTCTGCATATTTTGAATTGATTTCTCTTGATTCTGAATTGATCGTTCTTGATTAATCCTCCTCTCCTCACTTGATGCTACGAATTTGGACAACAATTCCTCCAACCTTGAATTATCTATCTTAGTCTTGGAAGCCATGTATTGAGGACCATTGGTTGAGGTAGTGACGAGTTGTTCCATCCGATTATTAAAAATTTGGGTTGATAACTCTTGGCTAATCCTCGTCTCCTCAAGGTTTGCTATGCCGTTCAATATTACATCCCTCAGATTTGGCTTTTCTTCTTGTGGCAATGGAGGTGGACATGAAAATTCCGGTGTGAATGTTGGATTTGGAGCGTAGTATTGGTCTTCATAAGTATCAATCCATGATGAATTCGGGTGATACCCCCAAACTTGCTGATGATTAGCATATGTATAATCGTTGAGGTATTCACCACCGTGTTGTCCCAGCCCAAAACTAATGGTGCATTGATGGCTCAGATGATTACTAGCACAATAATTGCAATTAACTGCTATCCTTCGATTACTTTGGGCTGCAACAACGTCCAACCTCCTCGAAAGTGTCTCAAGCTGTGCTGATAATGCAGAAAATTCATTGAGATCATCCATCCCCGCTCCAATTGGCTGAGTCATTCTCGTATACGGCCATTGATAATTAAATTCCGCCATGGTACCTGAAAAGAAAGAAAAATAGGAAGAGAATTAAATAAAAAGGAGAAAAAAATGTTTAAATTAAGACTAATTTGATTGAAGCTAATATTTACAATTTTTTTTAACTAATTCCCCAGCAACGACGCCAAAAACTTGTTGGGTAAAATCTAATTACACACAACACACAAGTATACGTGGGCAACAAGTGATAAAGTGAAAGTAGAGTATCGTTCCCAGGAGGAATTATTTAATAAAAAATTACAAAGTACTAACCCGTAACAAACTCAATCTTATTTAAACGAATGAATTTCAAATTATATAAATTAAATTATTTAATTACACTAATTCTAATACCACTAATTAAAAATTAGATCACGGAGATTTAAGACCACAACTTCACTTATTGCTTCATTTAAGTTAACACACTTCTCATCAATTATTCTCTATCATGAATTGTTAATCAAGAACACTAAAGCAGATAAAATCATCTCTCGATGCATAATACACATACTCACTTAAATCCACAGATGATAGAATTAAGCAAGACACCCTAATTAACTAATTCACTATATCTCTATGCAAATTATAATTAAAAATGATTTAAAGAACAAGTTCTCTATAAGATTACATATGGCGTAAAGGCATATCTGTATCCTAAACACGAATCATGATTTCCATCTACGCAGAAATCATAAACACATGCTATCATGATCAAATCAAAATCTATACTTCATCTCTCGAGTTCATATAGATTATCACGGTAATTGTTAGCTAGGCAATTAAGCAATTAAGTCCAAATCATAATAGACAATCTTCACAATAGAACATAATAATTGATAGCGAAACATATTAAAATAAACTACACAATAAGATCCATTGTAATCTCAAACAAAGAATTAGTTCATGATTATTGAATTAAAACTAAGAATCGACAATTGAATACACAATAAAAGACAAAGATAGAAGAAGATGAGAAGATAGAATCTATTGTCTGCAGATTTGAAGCTCCCTCCTTGCTCCTACTTTGAATCTTCAATGGTCTCCAAGTTGCTTCATTCTCCAAAACTCATTAGAACTATGATTTTGATCTAATTTACTATAATCTAATCTAATGGAATCCTCTCTCTAGTCTAATCTCTAATAATCCTTGTGATTCTCCTCCTTTTATAAGTCTCTTCATATGTCTTTAAGTCCTCTTGGAAGTTCTCTTGGAGGTCCTTGAGTTAATTGGATCGAAACAATCCTTCTCGAACTCAAAATTGGATAAAATTCATATTTTCTGGGCTACCCCCGCCCTGGCGGGGGTTTATACACTAAAAGAGCCCGCCTCAGTGGGCTAGGGGCCTGCTTTGGAGCTGGTACGCCCACCCCTGCGGCGGTTTTTTGAAGGAATATTTTTTGCTCTGACGTCCTTTGGGAAAATTGCCATAACTTCTTCGTTTGAACTCCGATTTATATGATTCACGATGTTACAGAAAGAGGAGACGTAGATCTACAACTTTCATGCTTTGAGGTTTTCAAAATAAGGATTGGAGAAAATTGAAAGTGGCTCTGAAGTTGCTGCTATGTAAATGACCACCTGAAACAGTGACGTTCGATGTCCGTTGGTATAAATGTCATAACTCTTGCATCCGAACTCCGATTGGAATTATTCAAGTTGTTCCAGATAGCTAAGAAGAAGCTCTACAATGTAATCTAAGTTCCAAGCCAAGAACATGAAATGAAAATAAAAGCCCAAATGATTTCTGGATTGTTTTTCTTTGCGATTTCATACCAATTCTTTGCGATCACAGCTCCCAAACATATAATCTACAAAACGAACACAAAATGCATGAAATGTAACTACGAAACATGAGATTAAGCAATTAATTTAAGTAACAGATACCAGATAAGTAGGTATAAAACTTACTTATCAGCAAGTATTTTCAAAGAGATAAGATCGACAGGTAACGTGAGGGTATCGATTGGAATCAAATAAGATTTATAAACAGTAGAGGTAACGAAGGTTTCTCCTAATGAAGTTTCAACCGATAAGTCAAATTCTAATCTCTCTGGAGTCAAATTTAAACGTTGAGTGCAAGCAAGAGAGATAAAATAATGGGTAGAACCGGTATCTAATAAGGTATAGACTTCGTAAGAATTTATAATTAATTAACACGTGCTAATTTCGTTTAGGTTACTCGCTTTTTGAGAAGTCACGAAAAACGCTCTCCCTGAAACCACCGACTTTGTTTTGTACGTATCCGCCTTTGGTGCCACCATCCCAGCTGGACTTAACTTTGGTGCACGACAAAATCGGGCTAGATGACATTCTTTTCCACAATTGTAACATGCTTTGGATAGCATCACGCAGTTTGGACTGATATGTCCCTCCCCTCCGCATTTGAAGCATACGACCGACGGTCGTTCTCCTTCCTTGAAAACAGGTGTTGGTGCTGCTGTCTTTCCATCATTATTGAACCTTCTCTTCTTGAAATTTCCACTTCTATTATCTTGGCCATGATTAACACCGAAGTGGTTACCATTCTAGGCATGATAATTTCCTCCACGATGGTTATCATTGTTCCGATGGCCGTTGCCACCGGTATGATTATTATCGTGTTGTTGCTCGTTACCTTTTGGTTGTGCTAACTCATTATCGCGCTTCAATAACTGAGCCCTATTCACAACATCTGAATATAAACAAAGTTTGTGAGAAATGAGGTATTGATGTATATCGAGTTTTAAACCTCTTAGAAACATTCGCGTCTTTCGCTCTTCATTATCGACCAAATAGGAAGCAAACGGGGATAAATCTGCAAATTTAGCCTCGTATTACGACACGGTCATATTATTTTGCTCCAACTTGATAAACTCCACCTCTTTCATATGACGAATACTTTTGGGAAAGTACTTGTCATTGAACAGATCTTGGAACTTCTCCCAAGACATCTTGAGTGCATCAGGTTGCGTATGTTTTATAGATTCCCACTAGTAATCTGCCTCTTCATGCAACACAAAGGTGGCAAAGGGAACCTTTTGCTCCTCGGAGCATCCCAAGACATCAAATATCTTGGTTATCTACTTTAACCACATCTCCGCCTTAAGTGGTTCAAGCTTTCCAAAAAACTCCGGCGGTCCCAGCTCCTTAAACTGCTTAGCAGTGACCAGCCGTGGGTTGCCATTGTTTCCACCTGCTATTTTGAATAGGAGTCTCTTTCGCCTGATGTTGCATGAATTGCATAAAGCCTCTGAACATCTCATCGTTCATCATCTGATTGTTGTTGTTATTTACCTGAGGATTATTGTCTTCTTACTGCACATTTTCCAGGGTATTGATCGTTGGTGACTCAACGGTCTCATGTGCATCATTGCTGATCTCAACATTTTCGGATGCCATTTTCAAATATTGTCACAAAACAAGGGTTAATTAACATATCACATATTATCCCTATACTATGACCGACCAATTAAATAACAAGTAAACTTAGGTAGGTCATACTAGCGAAGGAATTCTCCGGCTCTCCCCTCCTAGTTTTTGTCTCACATCTCAGCCAGGGATCGTATCCCTAAACTTTGATACCAACTGTGACTCCCCCAAAACAGGTATACATCACCCATCTTGAGTCGCCAGATACATGGTACATAAATTCAAATACAACTTAATTATACAATAGTCGTGTAAAATACGACAAAACATAAATGAGAGTTTAAACAAGAATATTGTCATCTAGACAATATCCATACTCAATAGTGTCTTCATTACAATTATTATCATATTATTCCGTAGAATAGTGAGGACTACTAAATCCATTAATCCTGGACCATCACTCCATTCCCTGACTCGTCCCAACTATATTCTCATTTTCTGAAGAGAACAATGAAAGAAAGGGTGAGCTCAACTAGCCTAGTAAGAAATATTATGACTAAAATAATGCAAAATAAATTATCATTAGCCTTCAACAATGTTAAACTGATAGAATATAATAGACAACAAGTTTAACTGCAACGTAATAAGCAGTCCATTAGAAGAGTCAAGTAGAGCATAAAATCTACTATCTTCTATGATTTAAAAGGTTCTTCATCACTTTTATCGCTGAGACTCAGCTTAATAAATAAACCACATCATCCCTGCACTACGACCAAGGATATTCATTAGTATCACGACCATAAATTATCCATGCACTACGGACCAAGGATATTCGTGTATTCATCAATGGTCATGATCATGCCAACAACTGTCCATCAATGCACTATGGCCAATGAGGACTTTTACCACATCATTTGTAACATTACGGTCATGATTATACCAAATAATCTCTGGTCATAATCATACCAAGTCCATCTATGCACTACAGGCCACAAATGACTTTCAATATATTATGAACATGAGGATGATGACAATAATATAAGAATTCAATAAAACAAGTTCAAGGATAAATTTATAAAGATTTATAATTTAATTTATCTAAAAATCAATAACGTCCAAATTGTCAACATGACATTGTTTTGTGGAGTAAAATTCAAGAGTGCTCAGAAGAATATTTTCATGAAAAGATACTAGATGAAGCGCAAATATCAAGGATATTCCACTAATTTCATGGAGTATAGAAGCCAAAACTTTAACCAACTAAGTATAATAGAATATATGAAACCGCAAATGGATTTTTGTGACGAACGAGAGTTTTGTAATTTAATTTTAATATTTATTTAGTTAAATAAATATTTTCGATAATTTAATTATTAGATTTAATAATTAATTGATGACGTTGTGGTAGATTAATTTAATTATACGTGTTATATTTATTAAATTTATGTGGAGAATTTTACTACTCAGATTATGTAATTATGTGAGCTTATTGAATTAAATGAAATATTTAATAAGCATAATGTTATTTTAATTAATTTAATAATTAATTAGATATTAAATAATTTGACCTATTTAATAAATGAGAAATTTAATTTTATGACTATAGGAATTAATGATAAATTATCATATTTTATTTAAATTAATTAAATAAGATATTTGAATTATTGTATAAGGCTGTGACATGATTTAAACTATAGTATAAGAGAATCATTAAATTAAAGGATTTTGGGAATCTATTATTGCCAGCCAAACGAGGCCCTAAGGGAAGTTAGTAGCAGTTAACCCACGATGGGTTAACTGACCACCACTCTGCGCTCAAGTTTCTTTTATAAAATTAATACGTCTTCTTTATTTTCATTCTTTGCTAAGTCTAGAAAAAAATAATCAGAGATAGATTGAGAATTTGTCAGAGAGAAACTTGAGAGTTGTTTGATTTAAGAAGTGTCTGAGAAAGGAAAAAAGAATCATTCCTACTAATCTACACTCTACGCTTTGGGTAATTTCTCCTACCCAAATTTTATTTACGTTGTTAAGTTTTTAAGAAAATGGCTTTTATGTTCTGTAAAAGCTTTGTAGTTGAAAAATTAGTAACGATTATGTGTTAATTACGTGATAAATGTTATCATATCGTATTTTATTATATATATTGTATAAATTATATCATCAGTTTCATAAAAACATGTCGTATATACTTCCTACAAAATTATAGAGTATGAAAATATGGCCATATGACCTTACATACCAAATTTAACACGATAATCATAAGTTGTATTATAAATTTACTCATATATGTGTTAATATGTTAACGTAATATGTTTTTACTATGTTGTATGAACCATAACATCAGTTTCATAAAATATATGTCGTATATTGTTGCTGTAAAATTACAGAGTATAGAAATATGGCCATATGGCCCTTACTCGCAATTTTAATACGTCAAACATATATTGTGTCATAAATTTTATACTTGTATATAATTATGTATATTAAAATGAAGAGACCAAACTTCAAATGAACGGATTCGGTGTTATAACGAATCTGTAGTGTTCATTTCATGTTTTATATTCAAAACTATCAAAAACACCAAGAACAGTAAATTAAATGTGTTGATTCTACAAATTATGTGTTTTAACATGTTAAAATAATGCTAGAATGGTTGAGTAGTAGTTATATGTGTATTACAGTGTTTGGACATGTCTAAATTCGTGTAAAAATAAATTAATTGGAAGTTATGGTCATATTCTGTGTTTTTCACAGAACGTATAATTTTACTTGTGAGAGATTTTTTGGCCTAATTTTGCCTTGTTATATTCGCGAACTGCAGAACTGCAGAAACTAAGTCTGGGTAACCTCGCCCCCGGCGGGCGTTACCAAACTAAATTACCCTGCCCCGGCATGCAAAAATATAAAATTAAAATAAAAAAATAAAATAAATATTCGATGAAAATTATTATTAAAATATTTATAAAATAAATTAAATATTTTAATTGAGATATTTATGGAATAAAATAAATATTCGATGAAAATTATTATTAAAATATTTATAAAATAATGTAAATATTTTAATTGAGATATTTATGGAATAAAATAAATATTCAATGGAAATTATTATGAAATAATTTATTCAAGTGTAATAATAGTAAGAGAATGAAAATATTCTAATTTAATTAAGTAATTAAATTAGAAGGGTAATGATTTGTTAAATAAAGTGGAGTTTATATTAAGTGAAAATGTAACTAATGAATGTCGTGAATACATATGGTATGCGTATAGTATTTGTGGTGAACGGAAGCAGTAATCGTTTAGCCTACGCACGAGGCAAGTTTCCTAACCCTACTTGTTATTATTATTCAAATTTATAAATTACACCGAGTAAATTCTCGTTATTATTGAATCAAGTTCAAATTGTTATATGAAGATTATTTATCTTTTCAAAGTATGATTTTGTTATACAATACTTGTTCTATTGTATACCTCATGAGATTGTTATTCAATTTATGTGACGCCCCCAAAATCGGTATACATCACCCATTCTAAGTCGCCAAATACATTGTACAAAATACAAATACAAACTTAATTATACAACAGTCGTGTAAAATACGACTAAACATATGCTGTGAGTTTTAATACAAATACTGTCATCTAGACAATATACAAACTCAATGGGGTCCTCATTACATTTATTTTCACACTATTTAACAGAATATTGAGGACTACTAATACTATCATTTGGACCGTCACTCCGTTCCCCGACTAGTCCCGGCTACGTTCTCATTTCCTGAAGAGAACAGTGAAAGAAAGGGTGAGCTCAACTAGCCCAGTAAGAAATATTATGACTAAAATAATGCAGAATAAATTATCGTTAGCCTTCAACAGCGTTAACTGATAAAATCTAACAAACACTAAGTTTAACTATAGCAGAACAAGCAATCCATTAAAAGAGTCAAGTAGAGAATAAAATCTACTATCTTTTATGATTTAAAGTGGTTGTCATTCACTTTTCTCGTTGAGACTCAGCCTTGACTATTACTCCACATCATTCCTGCACTACGGCAAGGAAGATATTCATGGTAATATCACAACCACAAAATTAATACATGCATAGGGCCAAGGCTATTTGTGTATTCATCAATGGTTAATGATAATGCCAACAACTGTCCCTCACTGCACTACGGGCAATGACGCACTTCTCCCACCATCATCTTGTACCATTATGGTAATGATTACACTGAATACTCAATGGTCATAATCATCCTACCAAGTCCCTCTATGCAACTCAGGCCACAGATGCCTTTTAACACAAATATAACATGAGGCATGATGACAATGATATAAGAATTCAATAAAACAAGTTCAAGAATTAATTTATCCAGGAACTAATAACGTCCAAATTGTCAACATGATACTTCTTTTTAAAGTAAAATTCAAGAATGCTCAGAAGAATTTTTCCATGAAAAGATACTGGATGAAGCGCAAATATCAAGTATATTCCACTAATTTCATGGAGTATAGAAGTCAAATTTTAACCAACTGAGTATAATAAAGAATGGAATAGCAAAAGAAATCACCAGGCATGCGATAGACCACACAGGCAGGTTTTCCAACTGAATAATAAATAACGGAACCAAGTCTGGCGTAAAACTCACAGAC
>JAINUV010000905.1:0-128827 GCA_020205505.1 Panax japonicus
ATACGTGAAAGTCTACCAAGATTTTTCCTGAGACCGACGGAGTATAATTTAATCGCAACATGAAATTAGTGTCATTTAAAGCCGACAAAAAATGCTTTGACCGACTACATTTAAGCAACTTGCCAATTATAAAAAAATGTATTAGGTCAAAGATTCAAACAACTACCTATATAAACAACACAAGAACAAGATGATATAACCCTAACACACAATCCTAGCCTTTCAATTACTAGTTTCCCTACAATATATGGCCACCATGCATTCCACAAATTGCCTCTTCTCCATTTTCCTCATCCTCAGTTTCTTCTCTTTCTCAATATTAGCCTCCATAGAAACTACCTGCAACAACACACCTTTTCCAAAGTTCTGCAAATACATGCTACCCCGTAGCGAATCCACTAGCATTTACAATCATGGCAGGTTTTCTGTTCAACAATCAATCTCAACAACAGAAAACTTCCTTTCATTAATCAATCGTTACCTCAAACTTGGAGATTCATTACCTGATAGCGCAATTCATGCTCTTGAAGATTGTCAACTCCTTGCAAAATTAAACATAGATTTCTTGTCGAGCACTATTAAAAATATCCGTTCAACGGATTCCCTTGAGTTGTTCAAAGCCGAAGACTTGCATACATTGCTAAGTGCAACCCTAACGAACCAGCAAACTTGTTTCGAAGGGCTTCAAGCCATAACTTCACCTTCAATCCCTAAAAACGCGCTTTTAACCCCGCTATCGAATGGTAGCATGTTATATAGTGTGTCACTAGCAATTTTTAAGCGCGGTTGGGTCAGAAATACGAGAAGAGGGAGATGGTTTCGAAGGGGAAAGCCTGGATTTCCAGTAGTTAAAAATGATAAAAAGTTGAGGCTTTATCCTGGGGGTAATGTGGTAAATGTGACCGAGAAGGTTGTGGTTGATCCTAGTGGAAATGGGAATTTTACTACTATTAGTGAGGGCTGTTGCTGCAGCTCCAGATAATAGTGATGGTAGCAAGGGCTATTTTGTAATTTACTTGAGGGCTGGTGTTTATGAGAGTATGTTAACATAACTAAAGAGAAGAAATATTTGATGATGATTGGAGCTGGAATTAATCAGACTATTATTACTGGTAATCGCAGCGTTGTGAATGGGTTTTCGACATTTAACACTGGAACATTCAGTAAGTTATTTCCTTTTGACATTTGAATAAACTTTAGCTTTTATTTTTGTGAAGTTAGTATAAAAGCTATATATGAAACCAATTGTCCTACTTCATCAGGTCAATTATATATATATATATATATATATATATATATATGCATAGTTAATCTTGTGACTCTTGTCCCTGTGCAGTCCTCTACAAATTCAGATTTAGATTTTATGAAGTTAAAAATTTCAAATTATTTGTCAATGATGTAGTAAAATGTTGCATCTGTGTGAAAATGTTGCATCTGTATATAAAAGAGTTACATATCAATGACTTTTGATATATATTGAACAACGCAACTCGTTTTGCTATACAAATTCAACCTATTCCTATCGTTTTGACTAGTGGATTGACAACTTTTAACTTCACCATATTCAAATCCACCATCCATGCTAATATATGGTAATTATTATATTTATTTATTTTACATATAGGGAATTGATATTTGTACAAGTAAATATATATATGTTAGGTCTACAAGTTCTTTTCTTGCATGAGAGTTGACACCACTTACTTTTAATGTGAGAAAATCTTATAGAACTAATATTTTTACTTGTAAAAATATCAATTCTCTACATAAATACGTACTAATATAATTATAATGTAGCTATAAGTTTAGTTTGAGGCGTCTTTGGTTGATTTTTTGCCAACTTAAATTAATATAAAAATAAAATAGAATTCATGCAAGCGTTGTTCACACAAACTACATAAATATTATCCACGATTAAATCTTATCATTGTTATTATATTGAGATTCCACTAATGTCAAAGATGCAAATTAAACATGCCTAAATAATTACTTAAAATAAATTTATCACAACATTCATAATCAAACATTTTTTATTGCAGTCGTGGTTGGACAAGGATTTGTTGGGGTAAACATGACAATCCGAAACACAGCAGGAGCCATAAACAACCAAGCTGTAGCCCTCCGAAACGGCGCAGACTTATCAACATTCTACCAATGTAGCTTTGAAGGATACCAAGACACCTTATACGCCCATTCCTTAAGGCAATTCTACAGAGAATGTGATATCTATGGAACTATAGATTTTATACTAGGAAATGCCGCGGTTGTTCTTCAAAACTGCAATATTTATTTGCGAATTCCCATTAAAGGCCAGTTCGATCCCATTACTGCACAGAGTAGAACGGATATTAACCAAAATACCGGTACTTCTATACAAAATTGCACTATAGCTGCAGCTGGAGATTTGGGTACAACTAAAATTTACTTGGGGCGCCCCTGGAAAGAGTACTCAAGAGTTGTTTATATGGAATCATTTATTGATAGCTTGATTGATCCTGCTGGTTGGAGCATTTGGTCTGGGGATTTCGCGCTAAATACAGTGTATTATGCTGAATTTAACAATAGAGGAACTGGATCGGATACTAGTAACAGGGTTACATGGCCTGGTTACCATGTGATTAACGCAACCGACGCCTTGAATTTTACTGTGGCTAACTTCATAGATGGGGATATTTGGTTGCCTAGTGCTGGAGTTCCATATTTTGGTGGTTTGTTGTCAAATTGATTTTGAAGATCATTTGTTTTTGTTGATTCGTTTTGAAAATTCGTTTGTTTGTTTTTAAAAGTTTTCATGTCATGTATGTGAGGGTATATTGTAACTAATTTGAGTTTAGTTTTTTGATTTTCTTCATTCATTTAATTGAATATCCACTTGAGACTTGAAATTTACTAATTACTAGCTTACCTTTTTTATGCCGGACGGGATATCGATTATCTTGCGAGCTGGGTAAACAAATGAATTCACAAATAAAAGACTAAGAGATTCACTGGAAAACAGAAAACACAGATAAACTCTATCTAATGTGTAATTTATATTTATCAAAATCAAAGTCTCTTATTCCAACCCACAAGTCGGGTTTATATAGCTTAGCAAAACTTTATCCCCAAGTCACTCTAGAATATTCTTAGAGTTATGAAAATAAAATAATAATATCCTCCTACGGATATGAAAAAGATTCTAACAAACTTCCTATTTTTACGGAAACAAAATAACAAACTTTCCTAGAGATATGGAAATATTATTAATTAAAGAACTAAATAGAACTATTAGTCTGTCGAACTCCGAAGTCAAAATGTCATTTCGTCTCCTGAAGTCGAAGGTGAAAGTGTCATCCTAAATCCCGAAGCTGAAGGTGTCCCATCACCCGAAGTGGAAAGTATTAATGCCGAAGGTGTTTATTGGCCTCTTAATTCGTTTGTGATGATCATCTCATTCATGATATTCCAAGGCCATCAACATACTATCCGATAATTCGGTGTCTTCGGTCTCGAACCATCCTACATCAGTCACCATAGGTTGAGAAGAACTCGTCCTCGAGTTCTCAGTTCGTTCAGTAGATTGCTCAAAACAGGGGCTCAGATGTTTAACGTTAAAAACGTCAGAAGTCCGCAGATGACTCAGAATGCGTAGCCGATAAGCATTATCGTTGATTCGCTGCAGAATTTCACAAGGGCCAATTTTTTCGATCCTTAAGTTTATTATAATCGCCAACAACAAAACGATCATGGGTAAGTACATCCAAAACAAGATCTCCAACTTTAGAAACAACTCGACGCCGATGACTATTAACCCGATCCTTGAATTTAGCATTGCTTTCCAAGATGGACTTGTACACTTGATCATGGATAACCCGAAGATGATCTGTCATTTCTTCCACTTTGGAATGTACTCGACCAATACGAGGAACAAGAACTAAATCTAAGACTCCATAAGGGTTCTGACCACAAACTATCTCAAAAGGACTCATGCTAGTGGTCCGATTCTTCGAACGGTTATAAGCAAATTTCGCTTGAGAAAGCGCTTGATCCCATTGCTTCAGTTTATTTCCGACCAAACACCTCAAAATATTACCTAAACTTCAATTTACTACTTCGATCTACCCATCGGTCCGAGGGTGGTAAGCACTACTGAAGTTCAAGTGTTTTTCGAGCTTTTTCTACAGACTCTTCTAGAAATTACTCATAAATTTAGTATCCTGGTCAGATGTAATAGACTGTGGAACGACATGCAAGCGTACAAACTCCTGAAAGTAGAGATGGGCGATACGAACAACATCCATGATCTTCCGACAAACGATGAAATGTGCCATTTTAGAGAATCGGTCGACGACAACCATAATAGAATCTGAAGCTCTTTGAGTTCGGGGCAGGCCTAAGACAAAGTCCATACTAACATCACACCAAGGCCTTTAAAGAACAGGCAAGGGAGTGTATAATCCCGCATTGGTAAGAACTCCTTTTGACTTTTGACAAGTAGAACACCCTTTTACATAGAGATTCACATCGCTCAAGATCTTTGTCCAGTAATAGTCAGTTGTTAAGACCAATGTCTTATCTCATCCGAAGTATCATTCTTTGTGAAGTTCACTCATTATCTGTTGTCGAAGAAAACAATCAGGAATATAGAACTGGTGCCCTCGAAACAAATACCCCTCATGTAAGATAAAATCAGATAGTCGACCTTTTTGTATGTCTTGAACTATCTTACCGAAGGAAGGATCTCCCTCATACATCTTAGTGAAGAATTCAAACCCTAAAATCTTATTTCACACAGTACTAAGGAGTAATTATTTTCGGTTTAGCGCATCAGCAACACGATTCAGACTCCCTAATTGATGTCGAAGGGTGAAAGTACTGAACTCTTGCAAGTTTGCTACCCATTTAGCATGTCTTCGACTGAGCTTATGTTGACTATTAATATACTTTTAGGCCTCATGATCAGTAAAAAGAATGAATTACTTCTGTATTAAATAATGACGCCAATACTTCAGTGTCTGGACTAGGGCATAGAATTCTATATCATAAGTAGAATAATTCTTTCTTGACCTTGATAACTTTTCACTGAAGAAAGAAACTTTTCGACCTTCTTGACTGAGAACACCACCAATACCAACTCCCGATGCATCATAGTTTACTTTCAAAGACCTCGTCGAAGTCAGGAAATGGTAGTACAGGTGCTTCGATCATCTTCTTTTTGATCAAATGAAAACTACCTTCGGCCTCCTGGGACCATTGAAATGATTTCTCTTTTAGACATTCAGTGATAGGCCCGACCAACGTGCTGAAGTGATCTTTAATGAACCGTCTATAGAAAGATGTTAATCAATGAAAGCTTCTGACATTATGTATGGTCTTCGGGGCAGGCCATACCGAGATTGCTTCGATCTTGGTTAGATCTGCTTGAACGCCTTTGATAGAAATAAAAAAAGCGATGAAGGTTACTCAAGTCATGAAATAAGAACTCTTCTTCTGGTTTATAAATAATCATTCCTTCCTCAACGTTCCAAATATAGTTCAGAGGTGCTCATGATGTAATTCTGACGTTTTACTGTAGATAAGAATGTCATCAAAGTAAAAAACCACAAATTTTCCCATGTAAGGTCGTACTACTTAATGCATAAACCTTATGAAGGTGTTGGGCGCGTTGGAAATTCCGAAAGGTGTAACCATCCATTCATAAGCGCCTTGTTATATTTTGAAAGTTGTCTTCCATTCATCTCCAGGTCTCACCTGAACTTGATGGTATCCACTCTTCAGGTCAATTTTTTAGAAGACTTTTGCACCGAACAACTGATCTAACATATCATCCAGACGAGGTATCGAAAAATGATACGTCACTATGATCTTATTGATTGCTCTACTGTCAATGCACATTCTCTATGAGTTGTCCTTATTTGGCACTAATAGAGCTGGAATTTCACATGGGCTCATACTTTCACTAATGTATCCCTTCTCAATTAAGTCCATTACCTGCCTTTGTAGCTCTTCTGACTCTTTGGGACTGAGTTTGTAGGCTGGCCTGTTCAGTAGACTCGATCCTGTAATAAGATATATTTCATGTTGAATATCCCTCAACGGTGATAATCCCGATGGAAGTTATTCGGGCATTAAGTCAGCGAACTCCATTAGCAACTTCTGCACATCAGCCGACACTTCTGCATTTCTATTCGCCGAACTTTTATCACAAGGAAGCAATGCATACATAAATCCTTCATGCTCCACTTTAGTTAGGAATCTCGTCATAGATAATAGGTTCGGATTCCCAACTACTCGAGTCGAACTATATTCTTCTCGCCGATGTGCTAACACAATCTTCTTCCCTTTTATGCCGAGGGAGTAAGTATTCCTCCGACCATCATAGATGACTCTTCGGTCATATTGCCATGGTTTTCCCAATAACATATGACAAGCATCCATTTTCACCACATCGCACCAAGCATTATCAGAGTATTTCTTTCTGATTGAAAATGATACTAAACATTCTCTGTCAACAGTTACTTCACTGCCTTTATTCAACCAAGATAACTTATAGGGCTTTGGGTGCCGATCCGTTTCAGGTTTAACTTTCGAACAGCTTCTTCAGATATTACGTTTTCACAGCTGCCACTATCAATAATCACTTTACAGACCTTTTCTTCCATTGTGCAAGTAGTATGAAAGATATTGGTCCTCAACCAATCCTCTTCGGATTCTTTTTTAGGAGTTAGTAAACTTTTACAAACGATCGGGTCTCCTGTCCATCTTCATATAACACATCTTCGTCCTCGTACTCATCATATATAGGTTCTCCAAACTCATCTGCTTCATCGGTCATGCCTTCTTCAATAAAAAGATTCTTACCCTTCTGGTTAGTAGGCTTTCGGCACTCTGTTTCTTTATGACCTAGTTCTCCATATCTGAAGCACTTGATGCTAGAATTAAAATTACCCTAAGGCTGTTGTGGTGTATTACGAAATTATAGGGATGGGTTTGGCTTGTTGGGGGGATTGTTCTGTGGCATCGGTCTACTGTTTTGTTGTTTCTCCGCCTCACGAGCTCTTTGATATGCTTCAGAAATAGTCCAAAGTGAATGGAGGCTAAGAGCATTCTGTAATGGTTATTTTAATCCTCCCAAATATCGTGCCACCAGTTATTCTTTGGTTTCTGATAGATCATTCCTTTCTATCAAATGGAAAAACTCTTTGGTAGAATCATCCACATACAGAGTACCTTGTCTTAACAGATGCAATCTCCTAAATAGAGACTAAGTGTATCCTATAGGAAGAGTGACTCTACATCTTCTTTTTCATCTTTTTCCACTTGGTGATTTTAGACTTTCCTTGTGACTCTCTCTTAAATGCCTCATCTATTCCCACCAAGCAGATTCTCGGCCTTTCAGTTTGACAACGACCAATTTTACTTTAGCGATATCTAATACTTCCTTATACTCGAAGTTGCGCTTTATCTCGTTCATCCAATCGATGAATCCTTCTGCTTGCAGCATACCAAAAAATTTCGGTAGCTCCATTCTGAAACCCAGATCACTACGACGGTCCCCACGGTCACGTCGTTCCCATATCTTCCTCCTACGATGGTAAGAGTTATCATAACTTAATTTAGAATCATAGGATTCTTCATCGTTTTCAAGATGTGGGACTTCAATTCCTCATCTGAAAACTGTCCACGACGGCCTAGGTGCGGGACTTCCTCCTCTGGAACTTGCCCACAACGACCCAAATTTTGAGCTGCTAGGCACTGGGTTAGCTCTGTAACTTGCCTCTGCAAATACTCAATCATCATGTCCTGGATGCTGCTACAATCACAGTGCGAGACTTCCTCAGCCAGAATCTGCCCTCTACGACCACGACCACGACCACGCGCCATTAAAACCGATGAGTCTACTCCCAGAAAGATGCATGAGCTTTGATACCAACTGACGCCGGGCGGGATAGCGATTATCCTGCAGGCTGGGTAAACAAATGAATTCACAAATAAAGGAACAAGAGGTTCACCGGAAAACACAGAGAAACTCTCTAATGTGTAATTTTATATTGATCAAATCAAAGTCTCTTATTCCAACCCACAAGCTGGGTTTATATAGCTTAGAAAAACTTTATCCCCAAGTCACTCTAGAATATTCCTAGATATATGGAAATAAAATAATAATATCCTCCTAGGGATATGAAAAAGATTCTAACAAACTTCTTATTTTTACGGAAAACAAAATAACAAACTTTCCTAGAGATATGGAAATATTATTAATTAAAGAACTAAATAGAAAGAGAAAGCAATTAAACTATTAGTCCGTCTTAGTCTGTCGAACTCCGAAGTCAAGACACAATTTCATCTCCCGAAGTCGAAGGTGAAAGTGTCATCCCAAATCCCAAAGCTGAAGGTGTTCCATCACACGAAGTCGAAAGTATTAATGTCGAAGGTTTATATTGGCCTCTTCATTTGTGACGATCATCCCATTCATGATATTCCAAGGCCATCAATATACTATCCGATAATTCGGTGTCTTCGGTCTTGGACCATCCTGCATCACTTTTGATTAATGGCTATAAAGTTGTATTATTTGTTGGTTGCTTATGAGAATGGTATCTTAACCTCTTATGAAGCGATGACTGAAATATTGTAGAACATATTGAAAGACTACTATAATCTTCGATTTTACCGCTTAATTTAGGCTTCGGTTGGGCTGTCGCCATGAGATTAATTGCATTATAAAATGCAAGTAGGTATTGTTGGACATTGTGCATCCATGCACGAGTACCTTGGTTATATATATATATATATATATATATATATATATATATATATATATATATAGAGTCCGGATCCAGTCCGGGATCCCGGACTCTACTAAAATACGGACCTTTTTTTTTTTTTTTTGCTTTTTTTTTGAAACAACTAAAAAAAAAATTATGGAATTGAAATTTTTCCATAATACAGTGTTTTGGGCGTGATTTGGATGCCTATAACGAAATATGTCTGTACAGTCTGGGCAGACTGTACATACATTGGTTGGTGTAGGTATTAAAAACACGCCCAAAACACTGTATTATGGAAAAATTTCAGTTCCATAAATTTTTTTTTTTTTTAGTTGTTCTACAAAAAAAAAAAAAAAAAAATTAAGGGTCCGGATTTGATCAGGTCCGGGAGTCCGGACCTGATCAATTCTGTATATATATATATATATATATATATATATATATCTATCTAATAAAATACAAATAATTTTGAATTTCCCGCTCATTCAATAAATCATCTAGGCCGTCCAAAGTTTGGGATAAATCTCACCATCCATCTATCTAATAAAATACAATCTATCTAATTCTATCTATCTATATCTATATTCTATATATCTAATTATATCTAATAAAATACAAATGATTTTAAATTTTCCGCTCACTCAATAAATCATCTAGGACGTCCAAAGTTTGGGATAAATCCCACCATCCATCTATCTAATAAAATACAAATGATTTTGAATTTCTCGCTCACTCAATAAATCATATGAGTCGTCCAAAATTTAGAATAAATCCCAACGTCCATAGTGCCGGAGGCACGGGACTGTTGCTAGTATATATATATATATATATATATATATATATATATATATATATATATATATATATATATATGTTATTTAATATGCAAATCAACAACATTACCATAGAATCTCGCTGATATATTATAGCTTATACAGGATTATCTTAGAAAATTTGGTATGTAATTTGTGTTGGTTGACTTAGCTTTCATAATTCAACCGTGAACATAATGAGTTGATTCAAATGTGTTAATTTCAAGTTCAATTTTGATTTTGATTTTAATGTTGATCAATTTTAATGTTCAACAATATGAATTGATTCAAATACGTGTAATTTTTTTTAATTTAAATTTCAACTATAGGTATGGGATGAACTTGAAAATTTGTCATTACTGATCAAGCAATCTTATTTCTTATGTGCAGCATGTTAGAAGATTAGAACTTGAAGTGGTTGGAACTTGAAGATTTGAAAGAAATTTTGGATAATATTTGATTTTGGATATTTGTAAATCAAGAATTTCTAAGTACTTGTTAACTTTTAAGTTCTACCTTCTAAGTAATCATTTTTAATTTTGTATAAATGATTATTACAATATTTGGTCTAATTTTTTTTTGAATTACTTTGAGAAGACATTTTTGTTATTTATTTAACTATTTTTTTGTAATGAGTTATGACTTATGAGTTGATATAAATGTTCGCGAACTGTTCATAAACTCGATCATGTTCACGAATAGTTTGCTAACATCTAACTATTCAAACTCGCACATGGGTGTTGGTTTGATCATGTTACTCAAACATATTCGAGTTCGACTAACAGTGTTTGAGTTCGGTTCAAGTGTCAAATTTCGGATTTAATTGGATCGTTTGCAGCCCTACTTGCACTAATCCCACCAAACCTATACATGAAGATGCATATCATAAATGTAAAGTCTACAGTATTACAAGATTGTTGTCTCCCTTGAATGAACACGTGCTTTTATAATACTTCCTCACAAGCCTAAAAATAAACCCCTTCAAAAATTTAAATAAAAAGCACATCAAAAAATCTCTAATCTGAGTCCATACGTAAAAAATTTTAATTTTTTGTCTTAACCTTTTATTCTCCTTTTTCTTCCTGAATTTCTTATATTTGTACCCTTTCCTTAGTTCTTACTTCTTTTGGGCATCCTAATCAAATGTGTATATATCCTATTAGAATTTAAGGATAAATAATAGCACACTCACATAGAAATTAATTACATGAACAACGAAAAAATAAGAACATAAGATATACTTTGTTATAGTACGTATGTGGCCATTAGTCGAACCCGCGGAAGTATAATCTAATTCCAACATTCTCCCACTTGGAGCATACTTCATGATGCTCATCTCAGATGTAAACCACTCAAACTTCACCAAACTAACTACTTTAGTTAAGAAGTCAGCGTTGTTCACCGTTGTGTCAACCTTCTCCAAGAGAATACATTTCTCATCAACTTTCTCTCTAATTAATGAAATGATAATGGATATCAATATGCTTCGACCATGAGTGGACTGTAGGATTCTTCGTTATAGTGAGTATCACTCTAACTATCACACTCCCACTTCACTGTCTTCTATTTAAAACCAAACTTGCAACACAACATGCGAATTAATATTGCTTCCTTACTTGCATGAATAAGCGCCATGTATTCTGCCTCAGTAAATCAATGCTTTCACATGACCATCAGACAAGTTGAATACATAACCATTTGTTGAATTCATGCTATCAACATCTCCACCCTAATCAGCATCCATAAATCCTACCATCTCAAAATTCCTTCAATCTCCTTTACCTCTTAAATGCAATGCAAAATCAAAATTACTTCAAAGATACTTGTAAACTCTTTTGATGGCGGTCCAATGCTCCTTTCCATGGTTTGACATATATATGCTCAATACTCCCACTGCTTGGGTAATATCTGGTCTCGTACATACCATTTCATACATTAAGCTTTTGACTGCGCTTGCATATGGAAAGTTATCCATCTCCTCCTCCTCTTCTTCTTTGGACTTAGGACACTGATCTGCAGACAATTTAGTTTCTGTAGCCATAAAGGTTTCAACCAGTTTGCAACCAATCATGTTAAATTTCTTTAACACCTCTTCAATGTACTTCTTCTACCCAAGATCCTTCATATCAAACTCATATCAAACTGTAGTGCCAACAAACTTTTCACAGACTGGATCGTTTTCTAATTATTTTTGATCAACAACATATCATCAGCATACAAAGTTAGATCAATAACAAAATTGTCACCCAAACTTTTCCCATAAACACAATGATGAGCTTGACACCGCGTGAATCTAAGTTTTAAAGCGTAATGAAAGTCCAATAATAATCTAGAAAGGAGGTTGAATAGATTATTACTGATTAAAAAATTATCTTAAACCTTTTTTAATATATTTTTGGATAATTAATTTGTAGTGTTAGAAATTAATATGCAAGACAATAAAAATTCAATCACACAATGCACATATATTTATTTGGTTCACAACATACATTCTTGGTATGCTGCTACGTCCAGTCTCAAGTTCCTATCCAGAACATGAGATCCTATTACTATCAGTAATAAATAATTTTTTAACAGGCGGAGAAGCCTTTACAAAAGACAAACTTTCAACTATTCCCAACTAATATGTCTTGGACAGCAAGCTCCCAGATCCTCCTCAAGCTTAGTTGTACTACTTTTGAGTTCAATTCTATTTTATGATTTGGTTTTAAAATAACAACTTCTTCCTCACCTCATAAGTTAGAGACCCAACTCCTAGTTGACCTCTCTAAGACTCTGGTCTTGGTCGAAGAATTACTTGTCTTTCTCACAGGTACATAAAATAAACTAACTCTAATATTTTCCCTTTTTACAAAAGATTTTACAACAATGTGCTTCTTAAATAAGAAGATAAGATTTAGTACAGATTGAAGCTTCTCAAGTAAACAAATATTAATTAAAGAACAAATATATTTTTAAAGGTTTAAATACTTTTAAACTTGAGAAAATATGCTTCTTTTTAAGCAAATATGTAAAATTTTCACTTTTATAAAAGTTTAAGTAACTTTTATTTTGTATGAAAAGATCTTCTTAAATAATGAAAAAGATTAATTTAAGTGTAACTATGAAGGTGCTTCTATATAAGCAGATAAATAATTTTAATGCAACTTTATAAAGACTTATTTTTTTTTATAATAAAGAGTGTTTTCTAAAGATTAAAATAGATTTATTTTTCAGTTATTCTCTAACAAGTATTATATGAATAAATTTGGTTCAAATTCTTGTGATTAAATGAACATATCAATTTAAACGATAATTATCAAGTATAACAATTTAATTAGTTAAACATTATTTGATATAACAAATATATTTGTTTAACTCGGATAATATATAATAATATTTTATCTATTATGTGATTTATAAATAAAGTCACTTAGCACTATAAAGAATCGTACGGTTCGATTCTCTTACTTAAGAGGAATATCTTCGTAGCCTTTCAACGTCTAAGTATGATAGAATTTATAATTTCATAATTGATATTTATATAAATATATTTTCGATAGATCACTTAGATTTTTAAATTCGGTTCGGATGATTCACTCTTTTTAGAGGAATATCTCAGTGTCGTTTTGAACTATCAAAAGTGTATCAATTTCATACTCCCTCCGTCCCAGGATAAAAGTTCATGTGGACTTTTTACGCATATTAAGAAGATGAATGAAATGAAATTACCCATAATAATGTCATTAAATATGGAGAGAGAATTAGAATAAAAAAAAGTATAAGATATTTAATACTACGAGTATAATAGGAAAATATGGGTAAAAGTTTGGTTATTAAAGGAAAATAGATATTTAACATGGGACTATCCAAAATAGTAATAAGTACTTTTATCATGGAACGAAGGGAGTAATATTTATATAAATAATATCAATAAAAAGTTACTTTGTACTATAAAGAATCGTACGGTTCGATTTAATTTCTCTCCTTAGAGGAATATCTACATAGCCTTTCGGCGTATAAGTATAGCTTTTTATTTGATAAATAGACAATGGTAAAACTATGTTTTTCACCACTATACTTGGAAAGTTTTACTTATTACACCACTGAATTTTTAATTTTTTTGTATTAACCCATTAAACTAATAAAAATATTAAAATTGGGTAATTCCGTCCAAAATTGTTGACAGACGTTAAAGTGGCGCTGACATGACGCTGACGTGGCGCTGATGTGGCAAAAAATAAAAAAAAATACTGCTTATGTGGCAAAAAAAATTCAAAAATAGAATTTTTTAAAAAAAATAAACATTTTAAAGTTTTAAAAATAACAAAAACATAATAAAATAAAAAAATATAAAAAAAGATTTTGTAAAAAAATATATTTTTTCACAAAACAGATTTTTTTTTTTAAAAATATTTTAAAAAAAAATAAAATTCTATAAAAATATATTTTTTTAAAAAAAAAGATTTTTTCTAAAAAATAGATTTCTATAAAAAAAATTTAAAAACAGCTTTTTTTAAAAAAATAGATTTTCTAAAAAACATAATTTTTTAAAAAAAATGAATTTGTTAAAAAATAGAATTCTAAAAAAAATATACTTTTTTTAAAAAACAGATTTTTTAAAATAAGATTTTTTTTAAAAAAGTAGAATTTTTCAAAAACAGATTTTTCAAAAAAGTAGAACTTTTTTAAAAAAATAGAATTTTTTTTAAAATAGAATTTTTTTAAAAATAGAACTTTTTAAAAAAAATAGAATTTGTAAAAAAATGGACTTTTTAAAAAAAATTAAAAAAATAGATTTTTTAAAAAAATAGATTTTTTTAAAAAAAGATTTTTTAAAAAAAAGTTTTTTTTTAAAACAGATTTTTTAAAATAAAATAGAATTTTTTTATTTTTTTAAAACAGCTTTTTAAAAAAATTATGTTATTTTTAAAAAACTCTTTTTTAAAAAAGGTGATTTTTTAAAAAAATTTGTTTTTTAAAAAAAACAATCAAATTTTTTAAAAAGTTCTACTTTTTTGAAAAATCTGTTATTTACAAATAATCTGCTTTTTTTAAAAATCTATTTTATTAAAAAAAATCTATTTTTTTCAAAAAATCTTCTTTTTCCCAAAAATCTATTTTTTTAAAAAAATCTATTTTTTTTAAAAAAATTATTTTTTATAAAATATTATTTTTTAGAAAAAATCTATTTTTTTTAAAAAATTAAAAAAAGCTATTTTTTAAAAAAAATTCTTTTTGTACTTTTTGTTTTATTTTATTATATTTTTGTTATTTTTAATACTTTAAAATGTTAAATTTTTTTTTAAAAAAATCTGTTTTTGATTTTTTTTGCCACAAACAATATTTTTTTTTTATTTTTTCCCATGTCAGCGCCATTTTAACGTCTGTCAACTATTTTGGACGAAATGACCCAATTTTAATATTTTAATTAGTTTAATGGGATAATGCAAAAAATTAAAAGTTCAGTGGTGTAATAAGTAAAACTTGCCAAGTATAGTGGTAAAAAACATAGTTTTGCCATATATATATATATATATATATATATATACTGTTTATGGTATCAAAGCCAAGTTGTATGTTGTTAGTAACTGTTTAGTCAGATCTTTTTAATCAAACTCTTCTTCACTTTTCAAAATCTTTTTTTTCCTCAGTGTTCTGCAGTCACTTTACTTACCTGTAGTCCACCTAGTTCGTGTCTAACCTTTGTAAGTCTCCAGGGTGTGAGCAGTGTCGGGTTATAGAACATAGGTATTAGTCTACTTTGGGTAAACGGGGTATGTATGAATGAACCTTGAGTGAAATTTTATTTTGAAATAGTAAAGATGAGTAGATTATTCAGATCCAGCTCTTCAGTTAGTAACAGGTCAGCTTTGCCTCCAGTCTCAGACATAATGAACCAAGAAGAACATAATTATGAAAACCATAATCAAGTTTTACATAATTGGAATATACCTAGAGTATCTCCCAAAGATATTTATCAGTCAACCTTTGCAAATAAATTCAAAACAGACTATAATGTCAAAACAATTGAAAGAGTTTATGCAATTAACAAGGAATACGAAAATTGTAGTCTCTTATCACCTGAAGTTATTAAAACACACAGAATAAAGGGTTACAATTTTATTCATATAGGTCTTGTTCAAGTTGCAGTCAAGCCACTCAACCGAAAAGGAATTAATTCATCTATCTATCTCTGCCTTAGAGATGCTAGATTTTTAAATTATTATCCAAGTATTATTGGTGCCATGGAAGCAAGTTTGCATAATGGACCTATTCATTTCAATTGCTTTCCTGATTTCACCTTGAGTCTTAGTGATCAAAACTTATTTAAAGCTTTATCATTAAACATTAAAACTGATGGAGAGATTACTCAGATGATTGAGGGATCTCAACCCATTGCTTTAATTTATAGAATTTATTATAAAACAATGAAATCAAACTTAAACGTTCATGCTCTTAATAAGAGTCCAAAAGATCAAACAGTTTTAATTCAAAGTTCAACTAGTGATGCTAATATCCAAATCCCAAGAACAATTCTTTGGAAGGATATTACCTTACCTAATCAATGGACTTTACCGAATGAATTACCACAACAGCCTGTAGTTAACAATTTGTTAAATATTGAAAACATCCAGCAGTTTTCTAATGGAACTATTAAAATTAGTTTTGAACGTACTAAAACACTAGTTATCATAGAAGACATTTCCAGTTCTTCAGCCCCTTCAGTTATCCACACTAGAAGAGATACTGAAATCCTTAGTAATCCTTCGATTAGAGATATCAAACTTAAAGGTATCCTAAATCAAGGACAAGTTAGTCATCCTTGTTATACTCAGAATGATACCACAGAAGATGATGAGTTTTCTTCTCCGGCATCCTCAGTATACCCTACACAGTCTGATATTAATGCTCCAATTCCTAATCAATTAAGAGTCATTAAAAAGAATTTCATTTTAGATTGGGATAACTTAGTAAAAGATTTTAATTCAAAATCTAATAAAGAAAAAAGACATCTATTCAGATCTAATCACCCCAGTGAAAAAGAAAGAGACAAGATAGTTAATAGATGGAAAAGATTTATTAAAAATAAAGAAATTAATATTACCTTTTATAATTGGTATGAACAATACCAAAGTAAATGTAATGTTATTAGTAAAACTCAATGGATTAAAGAAGACAAATCTAAAGTATCGTCTATTCATCCACCTTTAGAGACAATTCTAATTCCAGTTAAGAACACTTCAGTTATCGCTAGTCCCTTCAAAATACCTGATGGAACTAATGATAATAAAAAGATAATTGAACAATTAAACTTTAATAATCAATATCTAGCAACAGTAGGAAAACAGCTAGATAGAATTGAAGAAAAATTTGAAGAAAATATTATTAAGAAACCTGATTCAAAGATTGAACAACCTTTAATTAAATTACCTGAAAACAGATATAATTTGAGTTTACCTAAAGAAGAAAGTGAATTGGTCCAATCTATTGAAAAGTTATTTAAAAAACTTAAAACAGAACCCAATTCAAATGGAACTATTGTTGTTATCGATCAAGTTGAATCTGATGATAACGAAAGTTCTTCTGATCACTCTAATCACTATTCTATTTCAAACCTTAATGAACAGCTAAATAAATTAACTGTTAATAACACAAGTATTACTATAAATTGGTACTCTAATAAAATTTATGAATGGAATATAGATGGATTTAGTGAACAAGAAATTCTTAATAAACTTAATCATATGTCTATGGTAGCCAACAATTATATTATCAAATTCAACACTTTATCTCAACCGGATATAGTTGAATTATTAGTTAGTGGATTTACTGGTATTCTCAGGTCTTGGTGGGAAAAACATCTCACAGAAGATATTAGAATATCCATAGTTCATGCTATCCAAAGAGATAATGAAGGCAATCCCATCTTCGATGAAGATGCTGGTATTAGTCTTCCTGATGGAGTTAATACCCTAATATTTACTATAATTAAACATTTTTTTGAAACCCCTACTAATATTTCGGAAAGAATTCATGATCAATTAAGTAATCTTACATGTCCCACTCTGAGTGATTTCAGATGGTACAAAGATGTATTTACCTCAAGAGTTATGATGAGAAATGACAGTAATAAACCATTTTGGAAAGAAAAATTCGTTAATGGTTTACCTTCTTTATTTGCTCACAAAGTTAGAGAAGAATTAAGTAAAAATTTAGGATATATTGATTATGATAATTTAACCTATGGTGATATTATTAGTTATATTCAAAAAATTGGATTAAAAATGTGTATTGATTTTAAATTAGCTAAACAAGCTAGTAAAGATAGAAATAAAGCTAAATACGAGTTAAGAACATTTTGTGAACAGTATGGTTTGCCGCCGGTTGCTCCCTCTAGAAGAAAGCACGGGCATAAGAATAAACATATTGAGTCACATAAAAGTCATAAGCGTCGTAAGAAAAAGTATAATAAAAGTAATAATCAAGATACTTATTACAATAAACCAAAGTCATCAAAGAAGAAATCATATAAAAAATCAAAGAAATATGATAAAAGTAAAATTGTCTGTCACAATTGTGGGCAGAAAGAACATTATAAAAGTGAATGTAGAGTTAAACAAAAATTAGCCCAATTAAATATTTCTACTGAAGATACAGAACAATTATTAGAATTAATGAGAGTTGATAATAACAGTAGCAGCAGTAATAAAGAAGCATCTGATATCCCAGAATCTTCTAGTAATAACGGATCTAATAATGAATCTGATAGTGAAAATGAAGTCACCATATGTACAGAAAATTGCAATAAAAATTGTTGTAAAAGAATTAATGTAATTACAAAAGAAGAAGAAGAAAGTTCTTTATTAGTAGATTTAATCAGTAAAATCATAGACCCTGAATTAAAAACTCAGTATTTAAAACAATTAAAAGATTTGTTAACTAAAGATAAGAAAGTTACTGATAAGGTTCTTAGAGCCAAAGAAAAACCTATTTTCAGCCTCAATAAAACTCTTGAAAGATTTAAGGCTCCGGTAAAAGAAATTACCCTCCCTGAATTAAATCAAGAAGTTAATAAACTTAAGAAAGAAATTTCCAATTTAAGAAAAGAGATTGATGATAAAAAATCAGATCTTCAAGTTAATGATTCCTCTTCTAATGATGAAAGTCACGATGAACCAGAATCATCAGGTGTTAAAGATTCTGATCTCTTTATTCAAGGTCTCTCACTTAAAAGAATTAAAGATATTACTATTCAAAAATGGTATATCTCTATTAATTTAGTTATCGACAAAACTTTCTCAGTACAACTCCCTGCTCTGGTTGATACCGGTGCAGACTTAAACTGTATCCAAGAAGGTATTATCCCAACAAGATATTATAAGAAAACTAGTGAAAAACTAAACTCAGCCAACGGTAGTCAAATGGAAATAAAATATAAATTACCTAATGTACATATTTGTCAAGACAGTATGTGTTTTAAGACCTCATTTGTCTTAGTTCGCAATCTTACTGACAAAATTATTTTAGGTTTACCATTTATATATTTATTATATCCATTTACCACTAGTAATAAAGGTTTGAGTTGTGAACATTTAGGAAAGAAAATTACATTTAAATTCCTAAATAAGCCAAAAGAAAGAGATTTAAAATTTATTCAGGAAAAATTAATTTCTAAATCATTAAATCTGTTAAATTGTTAATTTCCTCACCTAAATTTCCTCAAAGAAGAAGTTAGGTATCAACAAGTTGAAGAACAACTTAAGAGTAACAGAGTTCAAGAAAAAATAAAAGAATTAAAGGATTATTTAATAAAAAATTTATGTTCAGACTCTCCCAATGCCTTTTGGCATAGGAAAAAGCACACAGTTAGATTACCTTATGCTAAGGAATTTAAAGAACATTTAATTTCCACCAAAGCTAAGCCTATTCAAATGAGTCATGAACAGATGGAGTTATGTAAAAATGAAATTAATAATCTTCTTAATAAGGTTTTAATTAGACACAGTAAGTCACCATGGTCTTGCCCAGCCTTTTATGTTAATAACGAAGCTGAGAAAGAAAGAGGTGTCCCTCGGTTAGTCATTAATTGTAAACCATTAAACAAAGTACTAGAATGGATTAGGTACTTTGCCCAACAAGAATGATCTCCTTAGTAGGTTAAGTGTATCCACAATCTTTAGTAAATTTGACCTTAAGTCCGGATTATGGCAAATTGTTATTCATCCCGATGATAGGTACAAAACTGCATTCACCACTCCGTTCGGACACTACGAATGGAATGTTCAGTCATTTGGACTTAAAAATGCACCAAGTGAATTTCAAAATATTCTTAATAATATTTTGAATCCTTTCAGTCATTTTATTATTGTATACATCGACGATATCCTTGTATTCTCCAAGACTATTGAAGAGCATATTAAGCATTTGAATTCGTTCTTCAAAACAGTTAAAACCAATGGTCTTGTTCTTTCTCCTTCCAAATGTAGTCTGTTTCTGACTAAAGTCAGGTTTCTCGGATTAATCCTCTATCATGGACTCACAAGACCAATTGACAGAGCTATTCAATTCGCCGACCGGTTCCCAGATAAGATTACCGACAAAACTCAGCTACAGAGGTTTCTTGGCTCGCTCAATTATATTGGCAAGTTTTACAAGAACCTCAGGAAGATTTGTAAGCCTCTCTTTCAGCGCTAACAAAGTAATCCACCTCCTTGGACTGACGTTCATACTTCTGTCGTCCAACAAGTTAAAAAATATGTTAAGGTTTTGCCCTGCCTTGGCATCTCAAATGATTTAGCCTTCAAAATAGTTGAAATTGTTGCCTCTGACATTGGATTCGGTGGCATACTCAAACAAAAGTTAACTCCTACTTCTGATGAACAAATTGTTCGTTTCCATTCTGGCGCATGGAATCCTACACAGTTAAAATACAATACTATTAAAAAAGATATTTTATCATTAGTTTTATGTATTAAAAAATTTCAGAGAGATTTATTAAACCAAAAAATCCTAGTTAGAATAGATTGCATGTCAGCAAAATTTATTCTTGAAAAAGATGTTGAGAATGTCGCCTCTAAGCATTCATTCGCTAGATGGCAAGCAATTTTAAGTGTTTTTGATTTGGATATTGAATATATTAAAGGAAGTAACAACTCAGTTCCAGATTTTCTCACTTGTGAGTTTATTAACACAGGTACTATTGCAGCAACATGAGTGTTCGAGGAGATTCATCTTCTCGTGGTCATGGCCGCTCTGCCGGTCCAGTTAATCATTCAAAAGGAACTGTTGTTCCTCATCCAGTTACCCAACCCCATAATAAATTCCAGGTGCTTTGTACAGTTCCCAAGCCCTACTCCTCAGTTCTTGCTAGTCAACCCAAACCATTTGATATTTTTGCTAGTCAGACTCAAGCTACCTTATCAAAACCTAGTCACCTAGTGTCTGATTATCGTCAGATCTTTGATCAGCACTTATTTCATATTGAGTTACCTATGAAACCCAAGAATGACCCAATTCAATTGGCTGCCCAGTATTTTCCTACTGGATGGCATTTTCTTCCATTAGCTCCTTATAAATCACTTGTGTATTATAGGGATATCCTTATTGAAACAGAGTCAGTCTTTATTAAACCAATCTATGCCAACGATGATAAGTCCAAACTTCTTTATCATTCGTTGTATATTAAACAAGTTCTCAATCTGTCCGATTGGGGTAGTCATCCTTCTGATCTCAAGTCACTTTCTAATCATACTAGCTCTTATTGCTATTATGATTATATTGAGGCATGGCATAAAATCATGCTTCATCAAAATGAAGATCATAGTCATTAGTGGTTTTTCCGGTTCGACCACAAGTTCAAAAGTCAATTCCCCAAATGGTTTATCCTTTGGTGGACAAGGTGTGGTTTGTGCCGTGATATTTTCCCCAAACCTCTCCTTGCCCAGTTAGAATATTTTTGTCATCATAGTAATTATCAGTCCAAATATGAGGAAATTTCAGTCTTCCTTATATTTTGTAGTAAATATAAAATCTCTTGGATTCTTAAATGGCAATATGTCATTTTAGCTACCCAAGAAGTCAGAGTATTTCAGTCTCCGTCGTCCATAGGTATTAGGACTGCTCAGACTTACCTCTCTCCTATTTCTCATGTCTCTCGCCGTTTTTTTCATTAAATGGTGGGATAAATTCAGTGTTGATAGAATAGTTGGCCAAGTTCAGAAAGAATTTCCGCCTTCTCCTTTATTGACTTCTCCAGTAACCACTCCTTCAATCACTACGGCCCCTGCCGTTGCATCTTCCAGTAAATCAGCCACTAAAACGGTTGAAAAGTAAAAAGAAAAATTAGTTAATTCAGATAAAGTTACTAACGTTTCCAGTTACTCCACTTCTGAGTTAAGGCGTCTAGCTGATGCCATCCATATTAGACTTGACTAGTTACACGAAGAATCAGACAAAGCTTTTTCTCAGTCTAGAGGAGAAAATTCTAGTCAAGATCTTGAAGATATAGGTGATTGTGATCCCTATGGCCCAATTCATCTCCAGGATGCTCAAGATCCATTTTCTTGAGTCCTGTAGTAATCAATCAAGGTGGGTATGATGATCAGCCGCCTTCATTGCTTCAGTCAGCCAGCACCTGCCCCTACAGCCAGCACCTGCTCCGGCAGCCTCAGTCAGCCCATTACCTGCCCCGGCAGCATAATCAGCAACATCTTCTACTTTTCCACCGAAAGAAGCAATCAGTCAAGCATCTGGCCCCACGGCCGCATTAGTCAAAAGAGACGTCTGCTTTTCCACCAAAAGCAGCATCTTTTCTTTTTTACTTTAGTAAAATGTTTTTACTTGTACTTTTACTTTAGTGAAATGTTTCTTACTTTTACTTTACCCCAGTTATTGTAATAGTAATCTTGTAACAGTTCATTTCCTTGTTCTATAAAAGAAAATTGAATTCATTTGGTTTAGGCATACTTAGAAAGACTCAGAGTTCATTCTCTGATAAATCTTTAGCCTCAACCGCTGTTAAGCCTACTTAACCCCATTTCATCTAATGTTCTTATTTCAGTAAAATTTTTAGTTATCTTGTAATTAGTTTGAGTTATTGTCAATAAAACTGTTTTATTTAGTAATTTAATTGTGTTTGTATGCGCACTTGTTCTTCTTCTTTCATTTCTCTTCAGAGATTCTCCTTCCGCCCCCAAATGGTATATATATATATATATATATATATATATATATATATATATATATATATATATATATATATATATATGTATAACAATTTATATTCGTATATCTATAAATTTAAAACAAGTAAGAAAGAATCCAACTAAGTTAAATCAAATGAATTATCTTAATTACTTGGACCAATTTACTCTTCTCAAATAATCAAAACTTTGGTAATAAAAGATATAAAGCTTTAAAGAGAGTATGTAGACAAGGAGAGTAAGCTTTTCTTTTCACTCGAATTGACAAAAACCAAATGAATGAAAGTACTTATTTATATATTTTTGAGGTTAGGAGCAAAAGAGTAATTTTAGAAATCTGTTTTGAAGTAAATGGCTAAGATTGCTTCAATTTAACTTTAACGGTCCATGTAAGACCCCAAATTATTAATAATTGAAATTTAATTTCCTCTATTTATCATTTTGAAATAGTAAGGGTTGATTTGATTAATATGGTTAGTTATGGGTAAAACGCGCAAATATTTCAAATAAGCAGGTGGTTATAAAATATTCATTGTTGTCGGGGAATATTCGTTTGGTCGTTAAATATTCTTGCGGTCGGGGAATATTCGTACGACGACGCAGTCTTTTGTGGGCCCCATAACGAAAAGCGATTGAATGAAGAAAACGACAAGTATAAGTTGTTTATAAATAACGGTGCAATTGTCACCGTTAATATTGTTGGAATACCCGGTGGTTAAAACACAGTAATACACATTGTTGCACAGTAGCACACGGTATTGCACCAATTATTGATTCTTACATAAGAAGACACTACTCAATAATTTTTACAGTAATTACTGTTCAGTATTTTATTTTATTGATTCAATAATTGCTGCGTTGATATTTTATATTACTATTGTTTCAATAATTGTCATTACAAAGTATTTTCCATTATCGAAGAAATAATTCATATTATCTAAATAATATTATTAGAAAATATTATTGGCAATATCTAGAAAGTTCTGTCAAAGGAGAGGTTTGGTCACCTAATTGCGCGCCAGTAAAGAGAAATTCTTATTGGAAAGCCCCCTCTTTTCTAGGAACTGCCTGGTTGTCAGTATTGTAATTCTGTAATATTATTCGTGAATAATTAATTATTGATTTATATGATGAGGAAAATATTGATTTTATGTGGATATAGATGGAGAAAATTTTTAATGTGACAATTGTTGAAAATTAAAATTTTATCTTTTTCTGATAAAATAATTTATTTAAATATATTATTATATTTTAATAATATAATAATGGTGATATTTTTATAATAAATGTGGGATATATGAATATATGAGGAGAAAGAGTATTTTTGTTGCAAAAGTTGTTTAAAACATGTTAAATATGTTGGTGGACCCATTTCTTGACTGAAATTTGATTATAGCTTATAAAATCGATCGTTTGTGGATTTCGGTCAATTTCTGTATGGAATTTTGAAAAACTTCCTTCTGCAAAGTTGTAGATAATGGAATTTCCTATGGAAAGTCGCGAGTTTAGAATTTTTCTGACAAAAGAGCTATTTATTATGAATTATTGAAGTTCTGAAGCTTCGAAATAATTAATTTTTGAAGTTTAAAATATTTTAATTAGGAAAAACATTTTTTTTTATGTTTTGGCATGTGTGGCTGATGTTGTGGGCTGGTGAGTGGGCGTAGGAAGTTATGGAAAAAATATATTACTAAATTAAATTTTCTGCTTTGATGTTCTAAGCATTTTCTTATAAATAGGGTGCTTAGGTTAGAATTGAAAATTACACTAGAAACTGAAGTTTTTTTTCTCTATTTTTCTCTCTATATATTGAGCGTATTCTTGTGAGGATTTTGATACTTTGAGTATTATTATACGGTGCAAGTTCCCTTCAGCACTATACACAGTATTCTAGCTAGAAGTACAAATCTTTCGAGGTAAGGAATGTTATTTTCTTCGTAAGTGATATTATTTCTACAATATCATTATGCCGAAATATTAGTTGGAACTTTTTATCAAATTTAGAACTTTTTCATATCGGGGATACTATTCATGAGTTACTATTCACGAGTTACTATTTATGAATTACTATTCATGAGTTACTATTCACGAATACTATTTACGAAGCATGATGATGTTTTTGTAAAATTTCTATCTTTGAGTGTCGGAGTTACTATTCACGTATACGACATTATTCACGTATACGGCACTATTCACGAATACGACACTATTCACAGAAAAATTAAATTTTTATTTTTCATCAAAAATATCTATTATGGATACTAGCTTTGATTGTATCCATGTTTTGATCATTCTTGAATTTTACTCCACTCTGGTTATTTATGAAGTATTTTTGAACTTGATCAGTGTTTAAAGTACGAATACTTAATATTTGTTCTTTTGTTTCACTGAATTCGTTTTCTTTAAAATATTTTTCATCATCCTCAGTCCTAAATGATGATATAATTGAATATCTTTGGCCTGTAGTGCAAAGATGAATGATTTTTGATGAATATCTTTGGCCTGTAGTGCAAAGATGAACAAGTGTTTAGATGAACATGACCAACTAATGAATATCTTTGGCCTGTAGTGCAAAGATGAAGACTTGATTCCAGATATATATTGATTGATGTTACAGGGATAAAATAATGATGATGGACTGTTAAATTCATAGATATTAGTAGATTTCATCCTCTACGTAACTCTTCTATGAATTATTATTTTCTGCTGCGAATATTGATCTAAAACTTGTTGTTTAGTGTATTCTCTCATATTTTTCCCTGTTGAAGACTAACGATAATTTGTTGTATATTATCTTAGTCATAATATTCTTTATTGGGCTAGTTGAGCTCACCCTTTTCCTTTTTGTTCCATTTTTCTTCTCAAGAGGCGAGAATGTAGCGAGTACGAGTCGGGGGATGTAATGATGGTTCTAGTGAGAGTTTTTTAGTAGTCCTCACCATTTTTGTAAAATAATATATCAATAATTATGATGAGGATTTATTTGTATGTGGATATTGTCTAGATGGAAATATCTGTATTTAAACTCTCAGTTTATATGTTGTAATAATAAAGTTGTAGTTATTTCTGTACCATGTATTTGACAACTCAGAATGGGTGATGTATACCTGTTTTGGGGGTGTCACAGTTGGTATCAGAGCTTAGGGAAATGATCTCTGGTGGAGATCGGGGAATAGAACTAGGAGGGGAGAGACGAGTAAATCCTTCGCTAGTGTGTCCTACCTAAACTTATTTGTTAGTTGGTCAGTATATAGGGATATTATGTGATATATTTATTTCCTTAATTAACCCTTGTTTTATGGCAGTATTTAAGAATGGCAACTGAGAATGTTAACAGTGGAATAAATGAGACCGTGGAGATGTCTGTACTTACCAACGAGGAGAACGTGCAACAGGCTGACAACGTTCCTCCTGTGAACAACACTACTGATCAGACGATGAATGACGCAATGTTTAGAAGCTTTTTGCAGTTCATGAAAAATCAGACGAGGGAGACTCGTGTTCAAAATAAAGGAGAAAATGATAGTAATTCACGGGTTGTCATAGCCAAGCAGTTCAAAGAGTTGAGACCACCAGAATTCTGGGGAAAGCCGGACTCGATCAAGGCAAAAGCGTAGGTCAAATAAATCACCAAGATATTCGATGTCTTGGGATGTACGGAGGAGCAGAAGGTGCCATTCGCCACCTTTATGTTCCGTAATGAGGCAGATTACTGGTGGGAGTCTGTGAAGCATTCCCATCCAGCCGCGCTCAGCATGTCTTGGGAGACATTTCAGAAACTATTTAATGACAAATACTTTCCTGAAAGTGTTCGTCATATGAAGGAAGTGGAGTTTATTAGACTGGAACAGAATAACATGACGGTGTTCCAGTACGAGGCAAAGTTCACGGAGTTATCCAGGTTTGTACCTCATTTGGTAGAGAATGAGGAACGTATGACGCGGATGTTTCTGAGAGGTTTGAAACCCGGCATACGTCAGTATCTCATTTCTCATAAATTTTCTCTCTATTCAAATGTTGTCAACAGGGCTCAGTTGTTAGAACGAGATAACAAGTACGTTCAATCGAGGGACCATAACCAGGATCATACCAGAGATAGCAGTCAATAGAATAACGATAACCAGTGAAGAAAGAAAAAGATGGACAAAAATGGTAACCATTCTGGTGGTAGTCATGGCCATGAAAATAGAAGAAGCGACTCGGGGGGGGGATTTTAAAAAGAGGAGATTCAACAATGATAATGTGAAGACGTCAGCACCAGCAGCAACTGGTTCCAAGGGACGAGAACGACCATCGGTCATATGCTATAAGTGTGGAAAAGAAGGACATATCAGCCCAAACTGCCCACAACAGTTTAAGGTATGTTATAACTGCGGAAAGGAAGGACATATCGCTCGAGATTGCACTATAGAGAAACCTAGTTCAGCGGGGATGGTGACTCAAAAGATTGTCCCAGAAAAGTCAAAGTCCACGGTTCCTGGAAGAGCGTTTGTTGTGACTGGTCAAAATGCGAGGAACCCAAACGAAGTGATTACGGGTAAGCTAATCATAAATTCTTACGAAGTTTATACCTTACTAGATACTGGTGCTACCCATTCATTTATCTCTCCTGCTTGTGCTCAACGTTTAAACTTGACTCCGGAAAAATTAGACTTTGACCTATCTGTGGAAACTCCGTTAGGAGAAACTTTCATCACATCCACTATTTATAAATCTCGTTTGATCCAAGTTGGCACCATCACCTTACCTGTTGACCTTATCTCTTTAAAGATACTTACTTTTGATGTGATTTTAGGGATTGATTGGTTAACTACTCATCATGCCAAAATTGATTGTTTTCGTAAGGTTGTTAGTTTTCATATTCCTAATCAACCTGTTGTTCAAATTCAGGTAACTAAACCATTAAAATCAATCACTGTCATATCTAATCATAAAGCTATTCGTTTATTGAAAAACGGATGTCAAACTTTCTTAGCCCATGTTATGGATTTGAATAAAGACACGTCAAAATTGAATAATATTCTTGTTGTTATTGACTTTCCTGACGTATTTCCTAAAGAACTTCCCGGTCTACCCCTAGAACGTGAAGTTGAATTTTTTATTGACCTTGAACCTGGTACAAAGCCCATTTCTAAAACCCCATATCGAATGGCTCCTATTGAACTTCAGGAGTTAAAGGTCCAACTACAGGAGTTGTTGGACATCGGTTTCATTCGTCCTAGTACATCTCCTTGGGGTGCTCCTGTTTTATTCGTAAAGAAGAAAGATGGTAGTATGCGACTTTGTATCGACTACCGGGAATTAAACCATGTCACTATCAAGAATAGGTATCCACTACCTCGTATTGATGACCTGTTTGACCAGTTGCAAGGAGCACAATTCTTTTCAAAAATCGATCTTCGTTCTGGATATCATCAGCTGAAGGTTAAAACTGAGGATATTCCAAAGACTGCTTTCAGAACTCGGTACGGGCATTATGAATTCTTAGTCATGTCTTTTGTATTGACTAATGCTCCTGCTAATTTCATAGATATGATGAACCAAGTATTCAAGGAATATTTGGATCAGTTCGTTGTTGTCTTTATTGATGACATCCTCATCTATTCCAAAAGCCGTGAAGATCATGAGCGCCATTTGAAGCTGGTACTGCAAAGGCTTCGTGATAACAAGCTATATGCCAAACTGAAGAAATGCGAGTTCTGGCTTGAGGAGGTGGCATTCCTTGGGCACATGGTGTCAAAACATGGAGTGTCTGGTGACCCGACGAAGATTGAAGCAATACAAAGTTGGGAACAACCGAAGACGGTGACTGAAATACGTAGCTTTCTGGGTCTAGCTGGTTATTATCGGAGATTCGTGGAAGGGTTTTCTCGAATCGCTACTCCATTAACTCAGCTAACTCGGAAGGATACAAAATTCGTTTGGAGCAAAAAATGCGAGAAGAGTTTCTAAGAGCTTAAGAGGAGACTTATTTCGGCACCTGTTCTAACAATACCATCTAGTTCAGATGGATTTGTTATCTACAGCGATGCTTTGGGCAAAGGGTTAGGATGTGTTCTCATGCAACGTGGGAAAGTCATAGCCTATGCCTCGCGACAACTTAAAGAATATGAGAGGAATTATCCTACTCATGATCTAGAGTTGGCAGCAGTCGTTTTCGCGCTAAAGATCTGGAGGCACTATCTTTATGGGGAGAAAGTGGAGATATATTCAGACCATAAAAGCCTCAAATATTTCTTCACTCAAAAAGAACTCAACATGCGGCAACGACGTTGGCTCGAGCTGTTGAAAGATTACGACCACACTATTTAATACCATCTTGGAAAAGTAAACGTGGTAGCTGACGCGTTGAATAGAAGATCATATGCAGGAACGAGTGCGATGATGTCAAATATACGCATAGAATCGACTTTAATTGAAAAGGTTAAAGTTGCTCAAGCCACCGACCCGGAGCTGATGATTATAAAGAAAAAAGTATAAGAAGGTGCTATTCCGGAAGCGAGAATCGATGATGAAGGAATACTTTGAGTCCACTCCAGACTTTGTGTTCCTAACGACTCTAAATTGAAGTACAAGATCATGATGGAGGCACACAATACACCATTTGAAATCCATCCTGGAAGTACCAAAATGTATCGTGATCTTCGACATACATTTTGGTGGAACAATATGAAGAGAGAGATTGCAAAGTTTATCTCAATGTGTTTAACTTGTCAACGTGTAAAGGCGGAGCATCAAGTGCCAAATGGTCCATTGCAACCACTTGAAATTCCGAAATGGAAGTGGGAACACATTACTATGGATTTCGTTACGGGTCTTCCTACGGTTTCTCAAGGCATCAATGTTATTTGGGTTATTGTTGATAGATTAACAAAGTCTGCTCATTTCTTGTCGATACGGGAGACTTATTCCCTTGAACGTCTTGCTCAAATGTATGTAAATGAGATTGTGAGATTGCATGGCATGCCAGTATCCATAGTTTCGGATCGTGACCCAAGATTCACTTCAAGATTTTGGGTTAGCTTGCAAAAAGCTATGGGCACGGATTTACGATTCAGTTCGGCATACCATCCTCAAACGAACGGACAATCAGAGAGGACTATTCAAACTCTTGAAGATTTATTAAGACTCTGTGTCCTAGACTTCAAGGGCAGTTGGGATAAGTATTTACCATTGGTGGAATTCTCCTACAACAACAGTTATCAGGCAAGTATAGGTGTGGCTCCATTCGAAGCATTATATGGATGAAAATGTCGCTCTCCAGTATGTTGGGACGAGGTGGGTGAAGCAACATTGTTGGGACCCGAGTTGGTACGTATGACTACAGAAAAGATCCAAATGATTCGACAACGTATACAAACGGCACAGGATCGACAAAAGAGTTATGCAGATCTTCATCGAAAAGACATGGAATTTAGTATTGGGGATCACGTATTGTTGCATGTAGCTCCATGGAAGGGAGTTACAAGATTTTGGAAACGAGGAAAGCTCAATCCACGATTTATTGGTCCATTTCAAATTCTTGACCGAGGTGGAAATGTAGCCTATAGACTCGCGTTACCTCCGAATATGTCTCGTGTTCATATTGTGTTTCACATATCTGTACTTCGTAAATATCTGAAAGACCCGAACCACGTTATTGAGTTAGAACCGGACGAGATAGTCGAAGACTTAACGTATGAAGAGGTACCTGTCAAGATCTTGGATAGGAAAGAGCATGTCCTACGCACGAAGGTCATACCACAAGTTAAAGTTTTGTGGAGAAACCATGTTATTGAGGAAATGACTTGGGAGTTGGAAACGGAAATGAAAGCGAGGTATCCTTATCTTTTCGAAACACCAGGTATGTACGTCAATTTCGAGGACGAAATTTCATAAGGAGGGGAGGTTGTAAGACCCCAAATTATTAATAATTGAAATTTAATTTCCTCTATTTATCATTTTTGAAATAGTAAGGGTTGATTTGATTAATGTGGTTAGTTATGGGTAAAACGCGCAAATATTTCAAATAAGCAGGTGGTTATAAAATATTCATTGTTGTCGGGGAATATTCGTTTGGTCGTTAAATATTCTTGCGGTCGGGGAATATTCGTACGACGGCGCAGTCTTTTGTGGGCCCCATAAAGAAAAGTGATTGGATGAAGAAAATGACAAGTATAAGTTGTTTATAAATAACGGCGCAGTTGTTACCGTTAATACTGTTGGAATACCCGGTGGTTAAAACACAGTAATACGCGTTGTTGCACAGTAGCACACGGTATTGCATCGATTATTGATTCTTACGTAAGAAGGCACTACTCAATAATTGTTACAGTAATTACTGTTCAGTATTTTATTTTAATGATTCAATAATTGCTGCATTGATATTTTATATTACTGTTGTTTCAATAATTGTCACTACACAGTATTTTCCATTATCGAAGCAATAATTCATATTATCTGAATAATATTATTAGAAAACATTATTGGCAATGTCTAGAAAGTTCTGTCTAATGAGAGGTTTGGTCACCTAATTGCGCGCCAGTAAGGAGAAATTCTTATTGGAAAGCCCCCTCTTTTCTGGGAACTGCCTGGTTGTCAGTATTGTAATTCTGTAATATTATTCGTGAATAATTAATTATTGATTTATATGATGAGGAAAATATTAATTTTATGTGGATATTGATGGAGAAAATTTTTAATGTGACAATTGTTGAAAATTAAAATTTTATCTTTTTCTGATAAAATAATTTATTTCAATATATTATTATATTTTAATAATATAATAATGGTGATATTTTTATAATGAATCTGGGATATATGAGTATATGAGGAGGAAGAGTATTTTTATTGCAAAAGTTGTTTAAAACATGTTAAACATGTTGGTGGACCCATTTTTTGACTGAAATTTGATTATAGTTTATAAAATCGCCCGTTTGTAGATTTCGGTCAATTTCTGTTTGGAATTTGGAAAAACTTTCTTCTACAAAGTTGTAGATAATCGAATTTCCTATGGAAAGTCGCGGGTTTAGAATTTTTCTGACAAAAGAGCTATTTATTATGAATTATTGAAGTTCTGAAGCTTCGAAATAATTAATTTTTGAAGTTTAAAATATTTTAATTAGGAAAAACATTTTTTTTATGTTTTGGCATGTGTGGCTGATGTTGTGGGCTGGTGAGTGGGCGTAGGAAGTTGTGGAAAAAATATATTACTAAATTAAATTTTCTGCTTTGATGTTCTAAGCATTTTCTTATAAATAGGGTGCTTAGGTTAGAATTGAAAATTACACCAGAAACTGAAGTTTTTTTCTCTATTTTTCTCTCTATATATTGAGCGTATTCTTGTGAGGATTTTGATACTTTGAGTATTATTATACGGTGCAAGTTCCCTTCAGCACTATACACAGTATTCCAGCTAGAAGTACAAATCTTTCGAGGTAAGGGATGTTATTTTCTTCGTAAGTGATATTATTTCTTCAATATCATTATGGCAAAATATTGGTTAGAACTTTTTATCAAATTTAGAACTTTTTCATGTCGGGGTTACTATTCATGAGTTACTATTCACAAGTTACTATTCACGAATACTATTCACGAAGCATGATGATATTTTTGTGAAATTTCTATCTTTTGGTGTCGGAGTTACTATTCACGTATACGACACTATTCACAAATACGACACTATTCACAAATACGACACTATTCACAGAAAAATTAAATTTTTATTTTTCGTCCAAAATATCTATTATGGATATTAGCTTTGATTGTATCCATGTTTTGGTCATTCTTGAATTTTAATCCACTCTGGTTATTTATGAAGTATTTTTGAACTTGAATTGTTTAAAGTACGAATCCTTAATATTTGTTCTTTTGTTTCACTGGATTCGTTTTCTTTAAAATATTTTTCATCATCCTCAGTCCTAAATGATGATATAATTGAATATCTTTGGCCTGTAGTGCAAAGATGAATGATTTTTGATGAATATCTTTGGCATGTAGTGTAAAGATGAACAGGTGTTTAGATGAACATGACCAACTGATGAATATCTTTGGCCTGTAGTGCAAAGATGAAGATTTGATTCTAGATATATATTGATTGATGTTACATGGATAAAATAATAATGATGGACTGTTAAATTCATAGATATTAGTAGATTTCTTCCTCTACGTAACTCTTCTATGAATTATTACTTTTCGCTGCGAATATTGATCTAAAACTTGTTGTTTAGTGTATTCTCTCAGATTTTTCTCTGTTGAAGACTAACGATAATTTGTTGTATATTATCTTAGTCATAATATTCTTTACTGGGCTAGTTGAGCTCACCCTTTTCCTTTTGTTCCATTTTTCTTCTCAAGAGGCGAGAATGTAGCGAGTACGAGCCGGGGATGTAATGATGGTTCTAGTGAGAGTTGTTTAGTAGTCCTCACCATTTTTGTAAAATAATGTATCAATAATTATGATGAGGATTTATTTGTATGTGGATATTGTCTAGATGGCAATATCTGTATTTAAACTCTCAGTTTATATGTTGTAATAATAAAGTTGTAGTTATTTCTGTACCATGTATTTGACAACTCAGAATGGGTGATGTATACCTGTTTTGGGGGTGTCACAGTCCAGATGAAAATTGTATACTTTGAATCACACGGATTGCCAACATGCATATGCTGAGAATTTTTAAAGTTTAAGCCCATGCAATTCTTTGTTAACTTAGTGCAATTAATGCTAAATCAAAGCCAAAAGAAAATTGGGTCTTTAACACTATAGCACATTTGCTTTATTTTTCGTTTGACGAATATTCGCATTTTCGCTTTATATATATATATATATATATATATATATATATATATATATATATATATATATATATATATATAGTCCGAATCAGGTCCGGACTCCCGGATTTTGTTAAAATCCGGACCTTTTTTTTTTTGCTTTTTTTTTTGAAACAACTAAATTTTTTTTTTTATGGAATTGGAATTTTTACATTATACAGTGTTTTGGGTGTGATTTGGATGCCTATAACAAAACATGTCTGTACAGTCTGGGAAGACTATACATACATTGGTTGGTGTAGGTATTAAAAACACACCCAAAACACTGTATTATTGAAAAATTTCAGTTCCATAAATTTTTTTATTTATTTTTTAGTTGTTCTACAAAAAAAAAAAAAAAAATCGGGTCCGAATTTTCTCCCGTCCGGGAGGTCCGGACCTGATCCATTCTATATATATATATATATATATATATATATATATATATATATATATATATATATATATATATATATCAGCTTAAAAACTTTATTTTTAACCACGAAAACCTCAAACATATCATTTTTATGATTTATACAAATTTTTAAAGGTTTCTCGTCCTTCATTGCACTACAAAATAATTTTATAGGCAACCTTAGTTTTTATTTTGCTTAAATATGTAAATTTATATTTATTTCATATTTATGTCTGAAAGAAAGTTTCTCGGCATAAAATATCACTTATAGTCAAATCTCACCCCGTATGACTTTATTAGATTTATTATGACTTGTTATTTTACCGGAACGCGATTCGGAACGTTGAACGTCAAAATTGCTCAATGCGCCGACGCTCGGTGTCGCCCGTTTTTAAGTTCTGACATGCTCCTTTGCTCATTTTTAACTTTAAAACCATAAGTCCTATAACAGTAAATTTTTGGGCAAGTTATAGAACTTATGTCATAGTATTTTAGAAAAATTTCACACTGCGAAAACGGATCACGGAAGCTCATTAAAACAGTGAGCGAAAAGGACGTCAAGCAAACTGCCCAGCACAGCACAACTGCATGGCAGCGCGCGCGGCCGCGAGCAGTTGCTGCTGCTGGGTTTGTTATCAACCTAGCCATTTTGTGATTTTCTCCCGCTTTGATCGTTAATCAGAAAATTTCTAAATTTGGATATGTTATAGGTACCATAGTAGGCTATTTTTTAAAAAAATATAACCCACCCATTTTGGACCTCATAGGCAGCATAAAATAGGTCCCAAAAATGTACACTCGCAACAGTTTTCCCCTTTTCCCCAGCTTTACCCTCTTTCGCTAAAACAGTCAAACTCTCTTGTTTCAAAACATTTTTAAGTGATTCTTGAGCCCACACGAAGATAACTTCCGTGTCTACAACTTTTCCCTACTGATATTTTTCCAGATTCCGAACATATCAGCCCAGAAATTTGTGCAAAGGGACTGAACCGAATGGGTTTTTCCAGTTTTGAGTCTGTTACTTTAAAATGTCATAACTCTTTGCTCCAGAGTCAGATTTAGTCCGTTCTGGAGTCTATAGAAATCTTATTCAGTGTAATATAACATACCAAAAGCCCAAAATTTTCTGAAACATCTAACTAATCTCGAAATTCCCTTTTAGGGTCAGCAGTCTACTAATTTTCTTAAGCTTTAAAAATGGTTTTACTTTTCTTTCCCTTGATCCAACTTTTTAACACTCAAAATAGTTAGATCTATATATAATACATTATTTAACATGTAGATCTAAAGTTTTAAAGTTCAAGAACATAAGTTCTTTATCAAATCATTAGAATACATTAACCAAGTTAGAGGTAAAAGTTTTATACCTTGTTTCTTTGAGCTATCTTCTTTTTCTTCCATAATGGTTGATGGACTTGGGTAGTATGAAGCTCAAATCTCTCTCCTTCTAACCCTCTTTGACTGCCGACTTTGTCTCTCTTACTAGCTTTCTATTTTCTTTTTCCTTCTCTCTCTATTTGGAAGTAATGAAAAAAAATGAAATGAATTTCTCTCTCCTCTATTGTATATCTCATCTTTCTCTCTCTTGGATCTCCTGTATAACTTGCAAATCTATCCAATATATTTTTGGCTAAGCTAGAGTGGTGACTCACCTTGAGAGAAATAAAAAAAAAATTATAGCATGTGTCATAATCTCCCTATGAGTGTCGGGTGCATTGCACCTCCTTTTAGCCAAATTTGATTGTTTTCTCTCTCTCACACATCCTTTGTGTTGCTTACAAATCTTGCAAAATAAAATGGCTTAAATGACAAAGTGACACATATGTAGGAGTAAGGAGTTGGTGAACTACTTGGACACATAAGAGATTTTGCTAAATTTTGGGCACAAGTTCATTTCCCCTCCTCTCTTGGCCGAGTATTACCCCCTCATTTTGCCAAATTTGGTTTTAATTTCCTTAGCTTTATTTGCTTACTTAAATAATTGAATCAATTATTCTTTAAATGCTTTTGTTAAGTAATTTAACTACCCAACCTTAGTGACTTAATTTAATCAAATAAGTTACTACAAAAATCTCCTTAAAACATTTTACCCTCTTGGAATAATTAATTTATATAGTCCGTCTTTGATATATAAATTATATAATACATAACATTACATACATAAATTACATTTTTACAAAATAAATATGCTACATATAATTCATCATGTAAATACAATTATTTACATACACATGATATTATAATATAATATCCTTACCTTATTAACAATAAATTCAATTAAGAATTTATTTACTTCCTTAAGATATTATTATAATTATAATATATTTTCTTTATTAAATTAATTCCATATAAGAATTTATTCTAATATTCTTGGGTAAAGTATATATAAATATTATATGCTTAAACCGTCTCTTTTTGCTTCATTACGTAAATTATTCCCCAACAATTTTATTTCCTCGCGCAATAAATATATATATAATATATTAATTAACTCCCAATTACAAATTACGCCAAACATGCACACATCACATATAGAAAATAATTAATAAATTTATTCTCTAACATTATAAATTGTTTCTATCAATTTATTTACATATAATAAATATAATATATTTACCATATTACGCAAACTTATATATCCTTCATAAATCATAAAATAATATATATATATATATATACTCATATATTAAAATAGACATTTAATTTAAAGTATATTAACCTCTTAATACGGTTTGCTATATACATTCAATAAGCCTTCTTCATATGGCTTGCCATATATATTATTTTGACTTGCCATATTTTTAATCCCTTTTCTAATATTTGACTACTAGGTTAGGGATAATTTTTACAAGCTTCTATACTGACGCTTTTTATTTATTCTTGCATTGTATGATTAATTTAAATAATCAATCATCTTGTTTGGTTAAATCATATATAGCACATCTCCAAATATATATGTATCTATACATATACACATTTAATTTAATCTAATAATATCTCTTCATTTGAAATTTATTTTTTAAAATAAATTTTCCACACACAATATCTCTTTCTAGGTTTTGAATTTTCATAATCCTTTATTTTCTCTCTCTTTTTTCAAATAGTAAACCATATAGGTTCTTCTTAAAAAATTTAAATCATTCCTTTATTTCCACTCTAGGGTTTAAAATTTAACCTTTAACTTAATCATTTAAGATCCTCTAAATTTTTGGGTTGTCACGGAGTCTTTACTGAAAATTAGAGAGATAAATCAATAAAAAGATGACTCAGATTTGAGTGCGATAGAAAGAATTATTGGATGTGAATGAAATAGATGATGAACTATGGATCGAGGCAAGTTTTTTAGAACTTGTGTTTATACGTTATGTGCTAATTTTATGTGAACTTGTTTTAATGTGCATTTCATGCGACTATGTGATAATTGTTGTTAATATTTATTTGATGGTGTAAGGAAAATATTCTATGTGAAATTTATGGATTAATGTTATGAAGCATGTTCAAATGCAAAGCATGATAAGTACGAGACATGAATATATGTCAAGCATGAGAAACATGAAACATGTATAAAATGCATAGCATAAAAATGTAAAGTATGTTTGAAATGTAAAGTATGTGTTATGTGATCACTGTTAAACTTACTGGGTAACGTACGTAGTTGCTCACCCTTACTATATATATAAAAGTTTTCAAGAACACTTGCAGTTATGTGAACTTTGAAGGTCTCGTTAATGACATTGTTTAGAAGAACAAATAATAAATCGAAGTATATGCAGTCTGAGCCTTTGGATGATGAATCCCTGTGATAGAGATGAACGTTAATATTATATATATATATATATATATATATATATATATATATATATATATATATATATATATATATATATATATATTGTAATTGTGTAGATTAAGAACATTGTACTAAAGAAAAGTTAATCTGGTTTATAAGATTTTGAATACTTACATCGACATATTATAATGAGATACATTGTACTTAACTGGAGATGTATAATTCATATTAAAACGATCTACAATTGTAATAACAGATTGTAAAGGTTACAGATTTTGGAATTGAATTGAAGGAATTAATGTATTAAATGGTATGAAAACAAGGTTGTATTCATTATTGTATTAATAAAGATTGAAAATATTAAGATGAAGGTTGTAGCGTGACGCACTAGACCCGAGGTTTAAGGGACCGGAATTTGGGAGCGTGACATTGTATCTCTTCATTCATAGAAAGCTCCCACAGATTTGACTCCCCCGAGGCCCTCGCCTCCTTAATTGTGCATGGTTCATCAATAGTGACATGTAAGGCATGATATATACGCACTAACTGAATACCTGTTAGGTTACCTTCAAACCCGTGTGGACCTCCTCAATGTAGGATCAACTTTTTCCTCTACCTCAACATCTTTCTCAACATTTGAATCTTCCTCATCTTCCTCATTATGCAAAACAATGTGTTCAGACTCAACTGATTCATCATTTGCAAAATTTGTAGCCAACTGTGAATTAATTCTCGGTTTCCACATGTTTTCCCATGCTCACATCAATCTGCACATGATCAAGTTCTTCAGAAGACTTATCCACTACTGGCACATTCAATGTTTCTCTAAACACCACATCCCTTCTGTAGAAAACAATTCTAGTCTCTGGATTCCACAACTTGTATCTCTTAACACCTTCCTTGCAACCAATAATTAAACTTACACTTCTTAGACTTGAAGTCAAGTTTGTTCCTTTTCTCCTTCGGCACATGCATATACGCATCACAACGAAACACTCAAATATGAGACATACTAGGCTTCTTCCTAAAAAGTACCTCAAAAGGAGTTTAATCCTTTAACGCAGATGTAGGCGTTAAGTTCTTCAAGTAACATGTTGTAGCAGCTGCCTCTGCCCAGAATTTAGGCTCCAAGCATACCTAACTCCGCATACACATCACCTTCTCCATGAGTGTCCGATTTAATCTCTCAGCCACACAATTATGTTGAGGTATATATCTGAATTTTATTCTGTCTTGCAATGCCCTGCTCAGCACAAAACTGATCAACTGGAAATACTCTCTACCATTATCAGTTCAAAGAACTTTTATCTTCCTGTTGAATTGATTTTCAACTAGTGCCTTAAACTCTTGAAATTTGTTAAGTGCTTTAGACTTTCTTCTAATAAGCCAAAATCAAGCATATCTTGAAAAATCGTCTACAAAAGACACATAACACCTTGATTTTCCAAGAGATGTTTCTGGAATTTTCCCAAACATTTAAATCGTTATGTATCAAATCCAACACTCCAGTTTCTCTAGTGGCAGTGGACTTAAACTTAACTCTATTTTGTTTCACGTATAAACAATGCTCACAGAATCTGAATCACATAGAGCAACCTGGAACCCCTTCCACGAGCTTTTTTGACGCTATAGTGGACAACCTCTTATCACTGATATGCCCCAACCGTTGATGCCACAACATAGACAAACTATTCTCCGCACTTTCTTCCTTCTCAGAAACAAAAGAGCCACCAAATTGTCCCTTTATGATACTTCCCAACAACTTGTATAAGGTAATATGTTTTCTACCACGCGCTATATATTACCATTGATTCATGAGTCATCTTCTATGATTATTTGTCACAATTGAAATGGACACATTTATCTGTCATCGTAGTGACCATTAGTTGAACCCGCAAAACTACGAAACAATCCAACATATCACTTTCCTTAATCAAGTCATTATGCATATGAACACATTTTTTTCCTCCGGAATATGAACTGATCTCCATAAATTTTTCTACTTTCTCCACTTGACTTGGGCATTGGCGTTTCATAATCATACTTTCATAATCATCAAAATTCTCCACTAAATTGCCTTCTTGATCACACTGTTGTTCCCCGTCTTGAAGGTCTTCTTTATGCTCCCTGTATTCTGATGAACATCTATCATGTCAATGATTACTTGTACTATTCCGGTTTAAATAAAAAATTGTAAGGGGAAAAAAACATTAAAAAATAGTTTTTATTCTATTTTCTTAAATTCCCAAGGCAAAATTATTTTTAAGGGGAGAAAGATGTAAGTATCCAAATTTTACATATTATAATTTTTATAAATAACATAATTTTAGTTTGGTAAATAAATGTATAAATTATTAATTTTGAAAATATTAAATGTATCTTGAAGAATTTTAATCTAGCTAGGAGTGTATTATTTTATATTAATATATAATCTATAAGAATCCTATTTAGTAAAATTCCATTATGGCTTCCTAATTACATGGTAACTCTTATTAGTTTAAAATTATAAATAAATTAGTGAGAAGTATTGAAAACCCTAATTTCCGCTTAGAGTTCTTATATATATTGCAGCACCTTGTAATTGTAAAAATCATAACTCATTCATATAAACTCAAACTCCAGTAATTTGAAAGCCAATAAAAGAAATTGATTTGGATTTATGGTTGTGCATAATGGATTCCATACTCAGCTCCTGTGATTATTTGTATATTCTCTCTGTCTCATTAATCTCTTCATTTAAACAAATAATTATGTTTTCAACTGCCTTTTTCGTTTACTTTGATATATCATTTAAACAAATTCGTACTTGTTCGGAATATTTTTAGAACTTCAGTTTTACTTTAAGATAAGTAGATTATTCATTGTTCGTCCAACTATTATAAATCTCCAATTTAAAATTTACCAAATTCGTAACTTGATTTTCATCTAGCGGATTTCTTCGTTCCTTGTCAATTTGAAAAACCTGAAAATATATATACATTCTTTCTTTAGTAAATAGTTTTTAAAATAAATTTATTCAAAATGAGTACACTTGTAATAACCCGTATTTTAGTTCATAATTAAATATTATTTTTATTTTTCCTAAAAGCATGATCGAATTGGGAAAAAGGTAAATTACTATTTTTTTTCGCTTGGAAAGTTAAATTCTTTAAGTATATAATTTAATAATTGATTTCATTAAAATTAAAGAGTCAGTTAAGGTTTTAGTAACTCGTATTGTTTCCTTGTTATATTTAAAGAGTAGAGATTCTAATTTGATTTGTTGAATTTTTTAGTAGAATACTTATACGTACTACAACGCATTAAAAATCATAATTAATTCATTCAATGTCAAAATTCAGTGAATCCAAAGCCAATTTCTTTAGTTTTTCATTGTCTACAATTATGAAGAGGAAGATAAGTTATTTGACATCATTTTCATGCCTTAAATTGTTGAAGACCGCAGCATGTCTTGATTCTCGTCACTATATATTTTCAGCCCTAATTTTTAAAATTCATAACTTAGTATATAAACTCTGTGCGAATCGAGTGATTCTTGAGCCTATTTCATGTATCTTTTCGTGAGCTACCATTTTTGTGAAGACATGCAGAGATTTTGAAGATTCTAGAAGATCCAAAAGTCACTATTTATTGTTACGTAATGAAGAGGAAAATAAATATTATTTTATATTTTAATTTTAAGTTTAGTTATTAGGGTTTTTAAATTAGAGATTCTTTTTAATCAAAATAGAAACACAAAATTAATAGTCATGATAATCGGAAAAAGAAGATAAATTTAAAGAAATATAATTTGATTGAATATAAACGTTAAAATCTAAAAATTAGTTTCTATATTTTAACGTATATTGTGTGGGTTATGTGTGACGCCCCCAAATCTGAGTATTCACTACTCCAGACCTGGTGCATCACTATTCAACCATATATATACTACTAGCTTCTACTATTAGCTACATTACACAACATATTATTTATTTACATTATTTATACACACACACATACCCAGGTCTCACAAGTACAGTACAAACAAATACTTCAACTCCAAAATATTACATCATTAATTAATTAATAAACTACTCATTATTATCTACTCTTCCTCGTTAGCTTTACTCTTTCCTTTATCTTTATTATTTGAAACTTCAAGACTTTCTCCTTTAACTGCAAATATCATTTGTGTAGTGTCCCCAAATCCGGGTACTAATCACCACGAACCTGTTACGTTACGATATGTCATTTCTATAACTAATGTGGAAGATATAAACATAAATTATTTATACAATAAATTTTTACACATAATTCCCAAGGTCTGTAACCTTAACTTAATACATGCATTCAATATCCTACACGACTTACAATATCATTCGCAGCAGAAAAATTAATAATTCTAACTGCATAATAATCTAATTCTGGAATTTTTCCTTTGCCTCTGTCTTTATTCAAGTTTTCGTCTTAATCTGAAAATTTTATCATGATATAGCAAGGGTGAACAAAAATTTTGCCCAGCAAGTTTAAGTTCAAAGGAAGATATATCATGATTGAAAAGGAATAAGCTTTCAAGTTTCCAATAATGTAATATAATTGTGAAAGAGCATGAATCAAAAATTCAATAATTGAATAACTGAATAATTGAATGAGAACTTTTACCACATCATTTGTAACATTATGGTCATGATTACACCGAATAATCCCTGGTCATAATCATACCAAGTCCATTTATGCACTATAGTCCACAGATGACTTTCAACAAAATATAAACATGAGGATGATGACGATGATATAAAAAATTCAATAAAACAAGTTCAAGAATTATTTTATCCAGGAACTAATAATGTCCAAATTGTCAATATGATACTGCTTTGTAGAGTAAAATTCAAGAATGCTCAGAAGAATATTTTCACGAAAAGATACTGGATGAAGCGCAAATATCAAGGATATTCCACTAATTTCATGCAGTATAGAAGTCAAAATTTTAACCAATTGAGTATAATAAGGAATGGAATAACAAAAGAAATCACCAGACATACGATAGACCGCACAGGCAGGTTATTCCAACAGAATAATAAATAACGGAATCAGGTTTGGCGTAAAACGCACAGACAGAATATTCCAACAGAATAATAAAGACGGAATCAGGTCCGGCGTAAAACGCACAAACAGGATATTCCAACAGAATAATAAAGACGGAATCAGGTCCGGCGTATAACGCACAGACAGGATATTCCAACAGAATAATAAAGACGGAACTAGGTCTGTCAAAGAATGCACAGACAGGATGTTCCAACAGAATGATAAAGAATGAAACAACAGAAGAATTTCACCAAGTATAGGGTAGCCCGCGTATACAGGTTATTCTAACAGAATAATAAGAATGGAATCACAGAAGTTCTCTTCATAGATAAGAAAGAAATAATACTCCCTACCTTGAAAAAACTGGATACTGGAATAATGAGTAGCAGATTTCTCTTCTTCTTTCTCTCTATAATTTCTCTCTATAATAATCGCTCTAAAGCTTTTGTGAATTGGTGAGAAATGAAGGAAGAATGAGCTTCTATTTATAGAAAAATATAGTTTCGATAATTGCACGTTTTGGGGCTCAAAAATTACAGTACAATACCTCCAACTTTTCTTTCATTTTTAATTTAGTCCTGCAAGTATTATCAATCTTGCACCAACTCCCCTAATAGTAAATAATGTGAATCAATAGTTCAATCATGTGAATCAATAGTATAATCATGTGAAAAGAAATATGAATTACAGTATAGTACCTACATCTATACCTCAATTTTTAACTTAGTCATGCAAGTATTATTAATCTTGCACCAACTCCCCTAATAGTAAATAATGTGATTAAATAGTACACATATTTGAACAAATAGTTATATAAGTATGTGAATTAGTAGCAATTAATTGCTCATTTATCTGATAAATTACCCTATTTATCAATATAACCCCTAGACATCAATTATCATCGGAATAAATGTCAATTTTCACTAACACAAATAATTTCAACATAATGAAACTATTTTTATCAAAAAGATAAATTTTGAAATTTTAAAGTTTGACTTTTCCCGAAAAAGTCAACTGTTGACTTTTTAACCAAATAGTGAATCCCGAAAAATTTTGTGTGTATAGACTATTTTTACTAATTTTGTCGTTCCGGACTCAAATATCATGTCCGAGTCTCCAAATTAAACTTCGAACAACATTCATCATTAATATTATAACTCACAATATTTATCAACCAGGTCATTCCCAGAAAAGAGGGGGCTTTCCAATAAGGATTTCTCCCTATTGGCGCGCAATTAGGTGACCAAACCTCTCCTTGATAGAACTTCTAGACATTGTAAATATTATAGTTTATAATATGAATAACTTTGTCGTCTCAAGTATTGATTTAATAAAAAAACATTTTATGTAGATGATACTGACCATAATTGAATCCATAATATGATAGATATGATGCAGCAATTACTGTAGCAATAATTGAGTATAACTGAGTGACTTCTCATGTAAGCATCAATAATCAATATCGTGTGCTACTATGCAACCACGCGTATTACTATACTTTTAACACCAAGTGTTTCAACAATTAACGGTAAAACTTCCGCCGTTATTTTTATAAAGTACTTTTATCGTTTTCTCAATCCGACAATAATTCTGTTGTGGGGGTCCACCAATGATTGTGTCGTTGTACGAATATTCCCTGTTAAAATGAATATTCCCCGACCAATCGAATATTATATAACAACTTGCGTACTTTACAAAATTTGTAAATATTTCCCATAACTATAACATTATATCAAATTCACACCATAATATTCAAAAATATATTTTGAGAAAATTTAATCTTTATTCAAAAAGTTGGGGTCTTACAACTGTTATCACCGGTATTATCATTTTGCCGACTGCTCTCTTTTGGTTGCGTTGACTCGTTATCGCGCTCCACTAACTGAGCCCTATTTACAACATCTAAATACAAACACAGTTTATGAGAAATAAGATATTGGCGTATCTCCGGCTTCAAACCTCTTAAAAATATTCGCGTCATTCGCTCCTCATTATCGACCAAATGGGATGCAAACTGGGATAACTCCGCAAATTTAGCCTCGTATTGCGACACGGCTATATTGTTTTGTTCCAACTTGATAAACTCCACCTCCTTCATGTGACGAATACTTTCGGGAAAGTACTTGTCGTTGAACAGCTCTTGGAACTTCTCCCAAGACATCTTGAGTGCCTCAGGCTGGGTACGTTTTACAGATTCCCACCAGTGATCTGCCTCTTCACGCAACATAAAGGTGGCAAAAGGAACCTTCTGCTCCTCGGAGCATCCCAAGACATCAAATATCTTGGTGATCTTCTTTAACCACGTCTCCGCCTTAAGTGGTTCTGGCTTTCCCAAAAACTCTGGTGGTCCCAGCTCCTTGAATTGCTTAGCGGTGACCAACCGTGGGTTGCCATTGTTTCCTCCTGCATTATGAAAAGGAGTCATCTTCGCCTGATGTTGCATGAATTCTAAAAAGCTCTTAAATGTACCGTCGTTCGTCAATTGATCAGTGTTGTTGTTTACAAGAGGATTATCGCCATCCTGTTGCACATTGTCCTGATTATTGATTTGTGGAGACTCAACGGTCTCCTGTGCTCCATTGCTATTCTCAACATTCTCGGATGCCATTTTTAAACACTGCCGCAAAACAAGGGTTAATTGACATGCAACATATTATCACTATACTCTGACCGACCAATCAAATACCAAATAAACTTAGGTAGGTCATACTAGCGAAGGAATTCCCCGTCTCTCCCCTCCTAGTTTCTAGTCTCACATCTTAGCCAGGGATCATATCCCTAAGCTTTGATACCAACTGTGACGCCCCCAAAATTAGGTATACGTCACCCATCTTGGGTTGCCACTTACATGGTACATAAATTCAAATACAACTGTCGTGTACAATACGACAAAACATAAACTATGAGTTTGAATACAAATATTATCTACTAGAGATTATACAAACTCAAAAGGAGTCCTCATTATAATTATTATCACACTATTTCACAGAATAGTGAGGACTACTAATGCTATCCTCTGGACCATCACTCCGTTCCCCGACTTGTCCCAGCTATATTCTTATTTCCTGAAGAGAACAGTGAAAGGAAGGGTGAACTCAACTAGCCCAGTAAGAAATATTATGACTAAGATAATGCAGAATAAATTATCATTAGTCTCCAACAATGTTAAACTGATAAAATATAATATATAGACATCAAGTTTAACTGCAGCGGAACAAGCAATCCATTAAAAGAGTCAAGGAAAGAATAAAATCTACTATCTTTTATGATTAAAAAGGTTTTTCATCACTGTTATCGCTGAAACTTAGCTTAATAAATATTCCACATCATCGAATCACCCCTGCACTACGGCCAAGAATATTCTTTAGTATCACGACCACAATTATCCATGCACTATGAGCCAAGAATATTTGTGTATTCATTAATGGTTATGACCATGCCAACAACTCTCCATCAATGCACTACGGGCTAATGAGAACTTTTACCACATCACTTGTAACATTAAGGTCATGATTACACCGAATAATCCCTAGTCATAATCATACCAAGTCCATCTATGCACTACAGGCCACAGATAACTTTCAACAAAATATAAACATGAGGATGATGACAATTAATGATATAAGAATTCAATAAAACAAGTTCAAGAATTATTTTATCCAGGAATTATTAACGTCCAAATTGTCAACATGATATTGTTTTGTAGAGTAAAATTCAAGAATGATCAGAAGAATATTTCCATGAAAAGATATTGGATAAAGCGCAAATATCAAGGATATTCTACTAATTTCATGGAGTATAGAAGTCAAAACTTTAACCAACTGAGTATAATAAAGAATGGAATAACAAAAGAAATCACCATGCATGCGGTACTTCGCATAGACAGGTTATTCCAACAGAATAATAATAACGGAACCAGGTCAGGCAAAATTTGCACCAACAGGATGTTCCAACAGAATAATAAAGACGGAACCAGGTCCGGTGTAAAACACACAGCCAAGATGTTCCAACAGAATAATATAAGACGGAACCAAGTCCGGTGTAAAACACACAAACAGGATGTTCCAACGAAATAATAATAAAGAAGGAACCAGGTCCGGTGTAAAACACACAGACAAGATGTTCCAACAGAATAATAGAAGAATGTCACCAAGTATAGGGTAGACCGCGTATACATGTTATTCCAACATAATAATAAAAAATGGAATAACAACGGTTCTCTTCATGAATAAGAAAGAATAACACCCCTTACGAGTACAACAAATAATATTCCCTACCTTAAGAAGAAGAGTACTGGATATATAAGTAGTGAAGTAGCAGAATACTTTCCTCTTTCTCTCTATAGTTTATCTCTCTAGAGTTTCAGTAAATTCATAAGAAAATAATGAATGAATGAGCTTCTATTTATAGAAAAATGGAATGCATGGTAACTAATTCATGAACGGTCGAGATTGATTTACTTTAATCTGACGGTCCATATTTAAAGCAAAATCTTTTAAATAAAATATAATATATTCTATTTATAATCTAATAAAATGAAAAACTTTATAAAAGATTTTACTATGCAAATACTATGCAGACACTATGCAAACACTATGCATAATAAAATATAATATATTCTCATTATTGTCTAATAAAATAGATAACTTTATAAAAGTATTTTATTTTATATAAAAAGATTTTACTATGCAAAGTACTATGCAGATACTATGCATAATAGAATATAATATATTATATTTATAGAATAACTTTATAAAAGTATTCTGTTTTATATAAAAAGATTTTCTGTATTATTACATTAATAATACCAAAAAAACTGAGTGACTTATCACGTAAGCATCAATAATCAATACCGTGTGCTGCCATGCAACCACGCGTATTACTGTACTTTTAACACCGAGTGTTTCAACAGTTAACGGTAAAACTTTCGCCGTTATTTTCATAAAGTATTTTTGTCGTTTTCTCAATCCGACAATAATTCTGTTTTGGGGTCCACCAATGATTGTGCCGTTGTACGAATATTCCCTGTTAAAACGAATATTCCCTGACCAATCGAATATTATATAATAACTTGCGTACTTTGCAAAATTTATAAATATTACCCACAACTATTATATCAATTTCACTCCATAATATTCAAAAATAATATTTATAGAAAATTCATCTTTATTCAAAAAATTGGGGTTTTACATAAACTATATATATATATATATATATATATATATATATATATATATATAACCAGGATCCTATCAGGGATCCCGGATTTTACTAAAAGACGGACCTTTTTTTTTTGTTTTTTTTTTGCTTTTTTTTTAAAACAACTAAAAAAAATTAATATTTTATGGAACTGAAATTTTTCCATAATATAATATTTTGGGCGTGATTTGGATACCTATACCAAAAAATGTATGTACAGTCTCCACAGACTGTACAGACATGTTTTGTTATACGTATCAAAATCACACCCAAAACACTGTATTATGTAAAAATTCAAGTTCCATAATTTTTTTTTAGTTGTTTTAAAAAAAAGTAAAAAAAAATGTCCGAATTTTGTTAAAATGCGGGAGTCCGGACCTGATCTGGACTATATATATATAATAATGAAAATCAATGTTGCAATAATGATATATAATCTTTATAGTAATATAACAGTACAACAACTTCCAATGGAGTCATTTAAACGATTTTATTTTTTATTTTATTTTTTGAAAAGCAATCATCAATTCATACATACATACAGAACATATAAATTCAATTCATTAGTAATAGCAATATTACAATACCTTTTTGCTTCCTATGCAACAAAGTGAATCTGCTAATTTTCTCTTCTTTGTTCTTTCTTCACAGCACAACCACCAGCCACTTTTCCTTTTCTTTTTGATTTGTATCGCATGTATGATTAGGTTTTAATATTTATTTACTTATTATTTATCTTATTAATTCTCCTAATTAGAATAGGATTAATATTACCCACATATATTAAACCCAATTAATTTTTAAGGCCCAATTTGTACTAAATTAATTTACCCATCTCTTATTAATATTTATTAGTCCACACAAATTAAATAACTATTTTGACCCAAAATAATGGACAAAGTCCAATTAATATGTTTTCAAACAAAATAATTTTTTTATTTAATATTATTTTTTTCCCCGGGTATTACATCACATACCCCTTAAAAAGGATTTCGTCCCCGGAATCAAAAGAATGGAACGCACCAAATTTTTAAAGAGATGTGAATACTCCGCTCGAATAGACTCCTCTATCTCCCAAGCAACTTCCCGCTCCGAATGATTTTACCACAAGACTTTAACAAAAGGAGTTATCTTCCTCAATTTTAATTTAATCAGTTAATTTAATTATCTACTAAAAGAATTTAATTTTTTCAAACAAAACAAGGAAGAATAGAGGGAAACAAAAATCATTTATATTTTCTAATTTAAATACAATTGTATACAATAAAATTAATTAATATTTAACTTTTAAAAAAAATTATGGGTTATTACATTTCTCACCCCTTAAAAATAATTCCGTCATCGGAATTCAAATAAGCTACAAAAATAAATAAATAAATTTAGTTACGACGTTGAATCGCCATTTGTAACGATCAACGCGGATAAGTTATCGGTCCACGTAATTATCAAATTACTTGTAAAAGATTCGTCAGCTACCGTGTCAAGTCTTGGTAAGGTTATTTGCATTAAATCACATGATCCACTGTTGGTACGGGCCCCCCGTTAATATCTTTGAGTTTCATTCTTGCAAACGTACGTACTCTTCGGAACATAATTCGAAATCACAAACATTTTTCTTCATCTAAATACTTAAAATTATTTTTAACTCGTTAAAATGTTTATATTCCACACATGACAAAGATCTAACAAATTATTATTTTTTTATTTTTTTATTTGACATAATTTCCTGCAAAACTTCAATGACTTCGGATAAACAAAACAATTATGCAAACTATATTACCAACTCTCCCCAAATCCTCAAGAGCTTCAAAATATCTCATCCTCAATTTGAACTTGTCCTCAAATATTATTACACCAAAGAATATACTACTACTATCTCTTTATCACCAACTCTCCTAAGTACTTAAGAGTTTCAAAATATCATAACCTCAAATCAAATTAGTTCTCAAATATTATTACACCAAAAATATACTATCAAGATCTCCTTATCACCATATCAAACTCCAAGTCACATATTTTACCATATGTATAAGTAAACTATAATTATTCAAGACCTCTCAAAATCAATTGAATTTCATCACTTATTATCTAATCAATTAATGAATCTATCATTCTCTTATTGCAAACCTTAATCTAACAAATTCAAAGATATCATCTTATTATCACAAAGAAACTCCATACAACATAACTCTAATATCATACTACAAAATAGCGGCAAAATTGATCATTAGCCTCAAATGATTAATCTAATTACCTCTAATAATTACAAGTTAAGTTTACAAGAGATTCTCCATATCGAATAGTTTTCACTTTATTATAATATTCCATCAATACACATACCTCAAATATCCACAAACTTAACAAAACTAAATCATCACCTAAATCAAATCCTCAATTCTAATATCATATTAAATTGTTACAAAATAACTCCAAAATCAAATACTCGTCGATGCAAATACTCACATCATAATCGTATCTCATATAAGATCATTTCTCATCTGCACAAAGTATAACTTTATTCACCTCAATGATTAAATCACAATTCTTAACTAATATCATTGCTCAATCACCTTAACAAATTATTCCACTGTCCTCAAATCAACTACAAATCGAAAAGAGAAAGACAGTTGGTCAAAATAGACACCAACCAAACAAAGAACAAAATCGAATCAAACTCCTTTGTCTACCCAATGGTTTATCCATAACTCACAGGTCAAACCTAGATAGGTTTTCTACAAGAAAGAACCTAAGCTTTTATACCATCTCTGTAACACCCCCTTCCCGAAAAGAAAAGGGAGGTAACGTGCAAAGTACAACAAACCTCAAAATTAGTAAACAAAGCACTAATAACTTCAAAATATTAATAGTGGTGATCCATCAATAAAGTATTAAATGAAATTCTACACATAGAGTCGAAATAATCAAAACCTAAAATTTGAATCAACCTAGATGGTCAAAGGCAACACTCCCATCACACTAGCCCTGAATCACCCCTGCAAACCTGCCGGAAGAAAAATACAGCATGAGCCAATTGTCCAGTACGGATACAGATATACAAAAGATATACAAGTGATATATGAAAATAACTGTGACAAAATACTAAACAAAGCCTCAAGTGTAAATACGGACGAAAATATAATCTCCAAAGATCTAAATGGAATATATCTGAACCAACAGAATTAACGAAACCAATAGAAGAATAAAGAATTAACGAACTGAAGTAACTAACTCAATGAACTGAATTGAACAGGGACAAACAAAACTAATACAATGAAATAATTGGCTGAATCAAATGGTTGGGTGTTATTTCATACCGAGTGAGCTCAGAAATATACATTGCCACACAGGCAAGTCAAAATAATGACACACATGCAAGTCAAAATAATGCCACACAGACAAATCACACATTGAACCGCGAATCCAAATGTATGCAAATCGGATATCTGTGTTTGGCACAACATCACAAATTCGCAGAACAGAAACTAGGGTTAACCCATACGCCTCCCACAACAAAACACCAAATGGCCCACTTCCTTCGAAGCCCAAAACGGAGACGCCGTGGACTAATCACACCGCCACGGAAAGTGTCATGTCTCTCGTGACAAGACGACATGCCTGTGGTACTCCCACTGGTGGTTATAGCTCAGGTATACCTTACGGTATATTCTAACAAAAATATCATGTCACAACACATGCGACAAAATACCAACAAAAGGGTTCTATATGTACATGTTGAACCAAATCAAATTATAGTCACAAGGTTTCAAAAAGAAGGTAACAACATGTACCGCTCTACAATTATCAAAATAAATATTAGACATGATAACCTCATTCAAAGAGTACAAGTACGAGTCCAATGTGTCAACTCCAAAATGAAATAAATATATCAATTTCACAAGAAACAATTATGTGAAATAATAACAGAAATTCGAAACAAGGAACAAAATGAACAGATCAAATTTAACAAAGGTATCGCTAAAAGAGTACGAAATCCGTACCTGATACTTCCAAACCATTTATAGCACACTCCACAAAATGTTACCCTCAAATGCCAACGATATCAAATACGAAACGTTATTCGCAACCTAAACATATTAACCTCAAATTAAAAATAATCCAAACTAACAATTCCAAAATAATTCATAATCTATTTAATATGCCTTTAATCATCGCCTTATATCAATTATTAATACTCCAAAATTTATATTTCAAATATAACTTTTTAAATTCCCTCCGTTTAATTTAAACAATTTAATAAGATTTTTTTACAATCCAATCATTAATAACAATATACTATTAAATTATTATTAAAAACTTTTATAACTATGTCGGTAAAATTAATTAATTCAAAATAATATATATAACTTCAATTGATTTACTAATTCTTTATATAAGTTCCATGATCAAAAGTTTATTAAAATATAACACATATATCTATCTATCTATCTATCTATCTATCTATATATATATATATATATATATATATATATATATATATATATATATATATATATATATATATAAATCAACGCCTGCATTACTGCTGGCAACAAACATGTTTGTTGCTTATATATGCATGATATATATATAAACCATATATATATATATATATATATATATATATAAATATATATATAAATAACGAAAATCAATGCTGCAATCATGATATATAATCTTTATAGTAATATAACAGTATAACAACTTCCAATAGAGTCACTTAAACGATTTATTTTTATTTTTATTTTTGAAAAGCAATCATCAATTCATACATACATAGAGAACATATAAATTCAATTCATTATTAATAGCAATGTTACAATACCTTTTTGCTTCCTATGTAACAAAGTGAATCTGCTAATTTTCTCTTCTTTGTTCTTTCTTCACAGCACAGCCGCCAGCCACTTTTCCTTTTCTTTTTGATTTGTACCGCATGTATGATTAGGTTTTAATATTTATTTACTTATTATTTATCTTATTAATTCTCCTAATTAGAATAGGATTAATATTACCCACATAAATTAAACCCAATTAATTTTTTAAGGCCCAATTTGTACTAAATTAATTTACTCATCTCTTATTAATATTTATTAGTCAACACAAATTAAATAGGGTCCTTTACAATAATATACAACAATTAGAAAGTATTTACAAAAATAAAACATACACAACATAATTACAAAAATAAAACATACACAATATTACGTTGCTAAAATTATGGATCATTATCTCCCTACAATTAAGGATCATTATCATTATCTCCCTGCACATCAGTTATCAACTTTCATAATTCCAACTAACCGCACCTAAATTCAAGCAACTGAACAAAACATTCAACTTTGATATCAGAAAAACAGATCAACGTCGTATCTATCGGAGAAGACGAAATCTCTTGTCGCGACGAAACTCTGAGATCGGAGAAGAACATAAAAGATCGACAGCAACTTCAAGATCTGTAACTAGAAACTTACTGCACTGATTGTTGATCATACTGCACTAATTGTTGATTCGTTACAAATCACCATGGCTGAGGTATTTGAGTTTCCAATTTATATGCATAGTGTTACCTCGTGTTTACTACGTATTTTTCTATTCGTTACCTTTCTTAAATTTTTTCGCTCATTAAATGGTCACAAAGTCAGAATAATGAATGTTTTGAAAACAAACTGCATTTGAAAATATGTTTTATATTCTGGTTACTAAGTACATATAAATTGGTTACTGTTTATTATTGATTTGGTTACTGTATAATGTTTATTTGCTTGTTTTATAATTTTAAAATTTATTCTACTGATGTTTTTTATATTAATGATTACTTATTAAATACATTGGTTACCTTCTTGCACTGTTGGTTACTGTCTAATCTGGATTTGGTTAGTATATAATGTTGACTTGGTTACAGTGTAAAATTGCATTTGTTACTGTATAATATTACCCCAGTTCATGTTCTGGTTACTAATATTATGTAGTTTGGTTACCGTCTAACATTAAGTTGGTTACTTTATATACCATAAGCTAACAGTAACCAAAAACATACTAAAAGGTTGCTTCATCTGATATACCGGTCGGTGGAATATCGTTTATAATCTGAAATTTGATTGACAATGTTGTTATGTATTATACAATTGAATGATTGACAATGCTAAATGTATTTGAAAATATGTTTTATATTCTGGTTACTAAGTACATATAAATTGGTTACTGTTTATTATTGATTTGTTTACTGTATAATGTTTATTTGCTTGTTTTATAATTTTAAAATTTATTCTACTGATGTTTTTTATATTAATGATTACTTATTAAATACATTGGTTACCTTCTTGCACTGTTGGTTACTGTCTAATCTGGATTTGGTTAGTATATAATGTTGACTTGGTTACAGTGTAAAATTGCATTTGTTACTGTATAATATTACCCCAGTTCATGTTCTGGTTACTAATATTATGTAGTTTGGTTACCGTCTAACATTAAGTTGGTTACTTTATATACCATAAACTAACAGTAACCAAAAACATACTAAAAGGTTGCTTCATCTGATATACCGGTCGGTGGAATATCGCTTATAATCTGAAATTTGATTGACAATGTTGTTGTGTATTATACAATTGAATGATTGACAATGCTAAATGCATTTGAAAATATGTTTTATATTCTGGTTACTAAATACATATAAATTGGTTACTGTTTTTTATTGATTTGGTTGATGCATAATGTTTATTTGCTTGTTTTATAATTTTAAAGTTTATTCAACTTGTGTTTTTTATATTAATGATTACTTATTAAATACATTGGTTACCTAGCTTCCTGCAACTGTTGGTTACTGTCTAATCTGGATTGGTTTGTATATAATGCTGACTTGGTTACTTTGTAAAATTACAATGGTTACTGCAAAATATTACACGAGTTCATGTTATGGTTACTAACATTATGTAGTTTGGTTACTATCTAACATTGAGTTGGTTACTTTACAGACCATAAGCTAACAGTAACCAAAAACATACTAAAAGGTTGGTTACTGTCTAATATGTATTTAGATACTGTAAGGTGTTTATTTGGTTACTGTATAATATTATTGTATTTTATAATTGTTTCTTTTAATCTGATTATATATATTGGTTGTTGTATACTGTTTAATTGGTTATTGTATAATGTTTATTTGGTTGCTGAATAATATTAATGTACGCGTGTACTGATATTTTTTGCAGTTATAGAAAGATTTGATCTAGTGGCAATTTGGTAATTTTATTCAAGTTTGGAGTATCGGATTTTGGCGTTTTCGGAGCTTAATTTCATTGAAAACGGGCCAATGATCAAAAGTCATGAGCTTTGCTCATGAACTGCATGGTTTTTTTGTCAAATTCCATCATTTAGGTCTTCAAAATTGCATGTAAAAATTTGGTTTATGTTCTGGTTACTAAGATTATGTAGTTTGGTTACTGTGTAATATTGATTTAGTTACTTTACAATGTTTATTCAGTTGTCAGACAATGGAGATGATTCCAGTTGTGCTTTATTTCAACGGAACATAAATAAAAAGTGTGTAAATATATAATTATTTACTGTTAGTAACCATTAACCACATGGTTGGTAACATTTTTGATGGTGTACAGTAACCAAAATTGTTATTGATTAATATTTTGATTTTTGATTCCATCATGAGTTGTCAATATAAAGTAAACATATACATTAAACAATTGGTAACTGGTCTGAAATATTTTTATGTAAATTTGGTTACCCATATAAAATAAAATGGTTACCTCTATATTCATATTTAGTTACCAACTGAACCACCAACTGGACCATTTCCAAATAACTTTAATAATTATATAATTTAAAAGTATCCATGAGATAGATAAATGGGAACCCTCACATGTACATTAAGCACTTGATAACTGTTCTAATATAAGTTTTTAATTAGTTGGTTACTAACAACCACTAAAATGGTTACCCTTATATGCTGGTTTGGATACCAACTACACCTCTCAAACTATTTTTATTTTAATATAAAATCTATAAGTGACCATCATATATATAAATAAGAACTCTTAATTGGAGTTTCTTATTCTATCATGATGAAAGGGTATAAATAAAACATATACATTTAATATTTTATAATAGTCCTGATACAAATTTATAATTATCTGGTTATTAACAAAAACAAAAAATGGTTACTATATATGTAGGTTTGGATACCAACTTAACATTTCAACTGAAATAACTGATGGATATTGTTCTGAACCAATTTTATGTAAATTTGGTTACTCACAAAAAAAAATGGTTACCTCTATATGCAGATTTAAATACCAACTGTACAATTTTCTGATAATTTTTATGAGTATGTAATTTATAAGTATACATCAACTAGATAAATAAGACACTCTCACATGTATATTTAACACTTGATGTTTGTCCTGATACAACCTTGTAACTATCTGGTTACTAATAACAGTAACCATAATGTAACATAATAAAACAGTAACCAGATAATTATATGATAGTAACCAGGATAGTTTTAAATGGTAACCAAAACAGAAACATCATGTAATGAAACCCAGTTTAGGCAATCCATGTATACTAAACAATTACATATTAACTAGAATAAAAAATAAAAGTAACCAAAATCCCACATTGAGGGCACAATAATAGTAGCCAAACCATAAGATAACAGTAACCAAAATATAATAAAGAAGTAACCAAATAGTTATATGAAAGTAACCATAACATGTTTTAATAATGATAACCAAAACAAAAACAACATGTATATCCAACCCAGTTTAGGCAACACATGTATACTCTTACATGTACATTTAACACTTGAATTATGTCCAGATACAAACTTGTAACTATCTGGTTACTACCAATACATACAATGGTTACCATTCTATGCATGTTTGGTTACCAACTGTACCTTTCAAACAATGTATCAGACACAACTTAGAAGTAGCAAATACGGACCAACAAATAATGTCAAATCACTGGTAATATAATCAAATATGTAATCTCATTTACAAAAGTTCCAATAAACATTACAGACTCACCCAAACTAACAAACAATGTCAAATGGTTATGGATATTCAACAAAAACTAAAGTATGAAACACAATTCAAAAGGACAGTACAACAACAACCAGAACTAATCAAAATCTGGTACAAATCGTCGTGAAAATTCTCTGAAGTTGTGAAAAAGCCAACCGCGGAGGCGCATCTCGTATGGAAGGAAATCTCTAGTTCCTTTGAGAGGATTAACGTCAATTTTCTGTTAGAGTTGAGAGACAGTGGTGTTGCGGTGGCAGCGAAGAAGGAATACGACGATTGGCTTCGAGATGAGAGAGAGAAGTAGTAAAGGCAGGGAGAGAGAGAGAAGTAGTTTGGGCGGAGAGAGACTGAACGAGAATGGAGTTTTTCAGGAATATGAAAACTAATTGTTGTATAGATGGCGGTTATCACGCATTTCAAAAAAAAAACTTCCTTTTGCCATATCAGCCCATTAATATTAATCCCTTAAATTAAGGACTCCTAATTATATTAGTATTGTAAATATATATAATGAAATGTCATATTTTTGTAATTATTTTATGAATGTATGATTTTTGTAATTACTTTTATAAATGTACTATAATATGTAATTGTTCCAATTAAATAACTATTTTGACCCAAAATAATGGACAAAGTCCAATTAATATGTTTTCAAACAAAATAATTTTTTTTATTTAATATTATTTTTTTCCCCGGGTATTACACATGCTATTTTATCCTTTCTAGATTCAAACTTATCAGCTTCATTTGTATTTGGACAAATTAAAATCAACCTCTGTATAAGAAATCTGTAATAAATATCAACTAGTGCCATTAAGTAAGCGTCTTGTACGTAGACGTCCAATATAAGGGACATGATGTAACATCTTGAAAATGCTAATGTTAAAACACTAACTTCACCAAATTTAACTATATCTTTAAAAGTTATCCTAATATACCAAAACGGCCTGAAAAACTTATCACTACCGTGTGAAATGTGACATTTGCGATCCTATTTCCATTTCAAACAGCGATTTAGGAAACAATATTGGTTAGTCATTTAACTATATATGTAGGCACGTGATTAGTGATTACTAGTTAATTAGTGTCTGACAAATAAGAATGAAGAAAAAAATTGGAGTCACCATAAACAATATATATATATATATATGGGATTCCATCCACAGCAACCGGTTATTGGGGAGCAACCTCTTTTGGCCCAGCTGCTACAACCTGTACCGGCCTTAGACAATTTTTTTTTTTATAAGCCGCTACAGGTTGTAGCGGCTGGGCCAAAAGGGATTTCTCCCAACAACCGGTTGATGTGGATGGATACCCTATATATATATATATATATATATATATATATAGCAAGGATCAAGTGCATACCTTTTATCTTACTCACCCGTGCTTACCCCCCTTTAGGCGACGGTTTTGGTCATACAACCGTCGTCTATACTTTTAACTACGGACAACATATAGCGTCACTAAAAGTATAGACGACGGTTGTATGGCCGAAACCGTCGCCTAAAGGGGGGTGAACACGGGTGAGTAAGATAAGGGGTATGCACTTGATCCGGACCGTATATATATATATATATATATATATATATATATATATATATATATACTTTTAAAAAAAGACTTAAATGCACCTTTCATTTTGAGTAATCCGATGGTCAAAGGGTGTTTTATTTATAAAATTTTAGAGACTAAGATTTAATGTTTTTAAAGTTGAAACATTAGAATTTTAAGTTAAAAAAAGCTAATTTAAGGTGTACTTAAACCAAACTAAATTCTAGCAATCCTTATTTCTTATTCCTTCAAATAGAAAAAAAAAATCTAGTAAAAAATTACGACCTCCCTCTAATGGTCTTTCAATATTACAGTAAACCACCATTATATGGAACTCCAGTATTAGGCAACCAAAAATCTCCTGCTATAAAGTTAGAAACATCGAAATTCACAGCATCTGTCGCACTAATCACATGAAAACCAAGCCATGTAACCCTACTACTAGTATTTGATCCAGGTCCAACATTGTTATATTCAGCATAATACGAAGTATTTAGGGCGAAATCCCCAGACCAGATACTCCAACCAGCAGGATCAATCAAACTATCCATAAACGACTCCATATAGACAACTCTTGAGTACAGCTTCCACGGACGCCCCAAGTAGGTTTTAGTTGAGCCCAAAACTTGTGCTGCTGTTATGGTGCAGTTTTGTATTGAAGTACCGGTGTTTTGATTAATATCTGTTCTGCCTTGTGCAGTTATCGTGTTGAACTGGCCTTGCATGGGGAGTCGCGCATAAATGTTGCAGTTTTGGAGAACAACTGCAGCGTTTCCGAATATGAAATCTACTGTTCCATAGATATTGCAGTCTCTGTAGAATTGTCTCAAGGAGTGGGTGTATAAGGTGTCTTGGTAGCCTTCAAAGCTGCAGCTATAAAATGTTGATAAGTGAGCTCCGTTTCGAAGAGCTACAGCTTGATGGTTTATTGCTCCTGCTGTGTTGCGGATTGTAATGTTTATTCCAACGAATCCTTCTGCGACCACAACTACGAAGAATGGTACTATTAGTTAGGTTTAATTACTTTCTTGAAAGAAGGTTTGGAAGAAAGAAAATTTTGGTTTAGAAATGTGTTTCTACATTGAGAAGTCTCAAAGCAAATGAAAGAAGTTAATATTTAAAAGTTAGGCTCTATGGGACAGGAGTACTTATACTATTTTAAAAAGACTGTTTTATTTTATGTACCACGATTTGGAATGATAATATTCATTACACGGAAGCAGTAGGAGTTACCTCGTAACCTTATCTTAGATTATTATCTTATGAACTATTTTTTTTCTTTTCTAAAGCCACTTATGAGAGATTATGAGTGATACTCTTGATCAATAATACTCCTTTTTGAGGTATTTGATGGCCTTAGGAAAAATATACTTCATAGAATTGTAATACTAGGACTAGTGGTAGGATAAGTAGTCTCTAAATATATTAAGCTAGTATAAATATTAGTAGTACTTCATTATCATCAATCATTATTGTAAACAAAATATTAACGAAGCATATACGAGTTCTCACATGCGTATTTCACAAAATAGTTTAGAGGTGTAATGAGGTACGAATTAAATAAAAGAGTACTGCATTAAAATGTTTAACCTTGTTATATTGCTAGCTAGCTAGGTCTCATTACAAGCATGCATGAAGGTAAGCCAAGTTATAAGTACATTTCCTCCTAAGTTTTTTTTAGAGGTGTAAGGTGTTGTTAATTAGTGTTTCTAGATGTAATTTTTCTAGCTATTAGATTTCCTTTGATATGTTATGTTTATTTAGGTTAGGTACATTGAGTTTTGGTGTTTCTTGATCATGTGTATTCCTTATATATAAAAACTTAAAGACAGTAGAAATTTCTTCGACTGACCAAATTAAAGAAAATTAAGTTTGTATACATACAAATACAACTATATATGACAATTGTGTTTAAAGCCTAATTTACCCTAAAAAAAGTCTCTCTTTATTCTAATATATGGAGTAATTAACTTACTAAATGTTGCAGTGTCAAATGTAGTCCAGCCATCAGCCACACTGCGGTTGCCAGTAATTATGGTCCGATTAATTCCAACTCCAATCATCATCAAATATTTCTTGGTTTTATCTATATTAACATACTCTTCATAAACACCAGCCACCACATATATCAAGAAATACCCATTACTCCCATTAGTATTATTAGGAGCTGCAGCCACAGCATCACTAATAGTTGTAAAATCCCCATTTCCACTAGGATCCACAACCACCTCCTGGGTTATTGTCATATTTTCCCCAGATGTATAAAGCTTTCTCTTTTGATAATATTCACCACCCGAAAATGTAGACTTTGTATCATTAACATAACCACTTATAAAGAGCTTTAGAGATATGCTATATAACATGCTTCCATCTGAAAACGGGGTTTGTAAAATGCTTTTAATGTTTGAAGGTGAAATGACAGATTCAAGCCCTTCTAAACAAGTTTGTTGGTTGGTTTGTGTTGCGCTAAGCAAAGTTTGTGTATCGTCGGCTTCTGAATATTGAAGGGTATTTGTACAGCTAATAGTTCGAAAAATATCAGATAAGAAATCTATGTTTAAGATGGTGAGAAATTGGCAGTCTTCGAGAGCATGAATTGTGTGTTCAGGCAAGTTTTTTTGGCATTCGAGGTAATTATTGAGTAATGAAAGAAGGTTTTTTGTTGTAGAAATTGATTTTTGAATGGAAAATCGGCCATAGTCGTGTATGGAAGCGGAGTTGTTAGGTGGTAGAATGGATTTGCAGAAGGAAGGGAAAGGTGTGTTGTTGCAGATGGTGTCTGTGGAGAGAGATGCTGAGGGACAGAAACGGAGGAGGATGAGAATAAGAGAGAAAATGAAAGTAATGGAATGCATGAAAGCCATGGAAATGAAACTAGTATTAATTGGGAGCTAGCTAGCGGAATTGGGTTTTTGAGTATTCAATCTTGATTCAGTGAAGTTAAAGGCGAATGAATTCAACGAGGTTGTACTTATATAGAACAGCATGAAAGTACTTACATCAACTTGGTTATTTAAATTATTCATTTTATTTTTTATAAATTTTTATGCCAAAGAGATCTACGCAAATTAAATATATGATGAACAAAAATGCAACTTTTTGTTATTGAATTCACCAACGATCAATCCAGATCCATAATCAACATATTGTTTCTTAATTCCCTATTGGCAAGTAGGTTAATTATTTAGTTAACTTTTAAATATATATGAATAAGCATTGATCGAATTTAGTCCTAAATCTTACAAATTATACATAAACATACCAAGTAGCTTTATAAAACATATATATAATTATCAATTGAACTTATTATTGTACTTAGAAATTAAAAAATATATTTAAATTACACTTTACAAATAAAAAAATACAATTAAAATTGAAAAATAATAATAATAATTATTTATTCTAATTTTATTCAATTGTGCGTATATTATAAGAGAATGTATCGAATATCTATTCGAACGTGTATCAATCGAGTATGTATGGAATCATGATCAAGAATCTGAACAGTTTGAATTCTAAACCAGCCAAATATAACATTGCTCAGATTCTAATCTTATTTTTATTCGAATTATTTTTTGTGCTCAGATTTAAATCATATTTATTAACGAATTTGAGTCTCGCTCACATTTTTTCGAATCCAGCTCGAACTGTTTGGTTCGATTTCGATTTACAACCTTACTCAAAATGAACTAACTTTCCTTCACTTCTTTCTTTTCTCTTCTAACTAAAATTGACACCACTTTCCTTAACTGTTTTTTCTTTTCTTTTCAACTAAAAAAACTCCAAGACACCCTTTCTTTTAGTTTTCCTTCATTTTATTTTTTTCCTCCAAATTAAAACTCTGAGACACGGTGTATGTCCCATAAATATAAATGCGTAAAATATACTCTGGTGTTCCTTTTTATTTGTCCTTTAGGAGAGTAAAATTTATTCTTTATTTATTCGTTATTTATAAATTTCAAGAAAATATTAAAAAATTAGTTTATCATATTATTCTTACATTAAATATTAATTTGTTTGTCTTTCATATTTTCAATAAATTTTGAATGATAATATTGAGATGTTACAATCACTTTAATCAATCAGACAAAGTATTAACTGCGTTTCTTTATCTCTGTGTTTACTTCTAAAACGTCAATAAAAAAAACTTATAATTTTTTATGTCTTAACAAACATACAAAACTATTTTATTATTTAATGTCTTAACAAACATTATTCTAATGTGTTTGTATGGGAGTTCGTGCAGTATAAATTCCACCATTTACTTTGAAGTCTTGAGCATGCATGTGCATTAAAATATCAAATGTGTGGAAGCAATTGATGCTTTGACGAGTCAGTTGACTCCTTGCTGCTAGGAAGTGGGTTGCGGCACTAGATGGATGGTCTATCCACTCTTAAGTGATATTACAAATAATTCTGGAGGAAAGGATGCTTTGGCTATTCAATTGAATCTTTGCTGCCAAAAAGTGGGTAGCGGCACTAGATGGATGATCTATCCGCCCTTGATATTACCAGGCACGTTCTTGAGATTTTGGCGGTTCAAGTCGAAAAATAAAAACGATATCTAATAATTAGTTATAGATAATTTTTTTTTCTTTTTGTTTTATTTGAAAATTTAGGTGTTAATGACTCTGATAAGTAATATTTTTCATAAATATTTCTTAGTTCTTTTTTTCGAATAAAAAAGAACCTAGATGTTTCATTTTTAAATTATTTTTAATTTTTATTGTTAAATTATAATATAATATTACATTTATGCTTATTTAATTTTTATAAAATGATTTAAACTAATTATAAAATGAGTATTGTTTTCGCACATTATCAGTCACATCCTAGGTGTTAAAATCACGTCATCAATTTATGACGTAGCAACTTCAATTGAACCAAAGTAAAAAAAAATAGTTTAATAACCTGATTGAAAAAAATTGAAAGATCAATCACCAACGTGAAAAAAGATCAATAGTTCATTATAGTAATTTATATTTAAGCCTAATTTTTAATTACATGTAAGCATTGATTAGCCTAGTCAGCGGGGTCACGTCATCAATTTTTGAAGTGGTAGGTTCAATTGAACGGAAGTAAAAAAAATTGATAGTTTAAAGACCTTATTGAAAAAATTGAAAAGTTGATTACCGAAGTAGAAAAAGGTTAATAATTTAGGGTATTTATTTATATTTAAGCCTTAATAATTTGCCAAAAGTTATACCCAAATATCCAGCATAAATACATCCCTACATTCTGTTAATTCTTTTCCTAATTTTAGTTGTGACGCCTCCAATTTCGGGTACCTTTAAACCCCAACAATGGTGCATCACAGTACTATCTACTAGACATAATCATAAAGACAGAAAGATAATTACTAAATTATTACAAACCATATTAGTCTAACTTCTCAGGTACTAAGACCATTACAAGTTTGGAAACATCATAATATAATAATTATTACATCATTCTACTTAATAAATATCATTCTTAAATTAAACTATTACATAATATATTTTACTCGGAAACTTTTCCTTTTTCTTTGTCTTTCTTTACCGAGCTTAGCTGAAAATATTTTTTATATAAAGCAAGAATGTGCTAACAAGCTCAACAAATATAACAATTGAATAACAATAAAATCAAGAATCATGTTTTCATTTCAACAACTGTATAATATATATAGTTGTGAAACTATCTCGAATAAATAGGAATAATAATAATAATAAATTCTCTTTTCATTTAACATTTTTGAAACTACATACTGAGGCGCCAAAAGACCTTGAACATTTTCTTTTTCATAAAAGGTTTAACAGAAATTCATTTGTAACTGACTAACTGTCATTTTCTAAGTACGTTAGGGGATCATCCTATTGTACTTATGTTGTGCACAACCTATTTCTTTTAAACGACTATGTGCGCTTACTTTTACACCGCAAAGATCTGTCGGAAATTCGACCAAAAATTTCCCTAATAATATGGTTATTCATCTCAAACTTAAATTTTAGTTCTTATCAATTTAATTTGATTTAGATGGCATTTACGAATTTAACAAATTCATAGCATACTTTAACATGTGTCTAGCCGAAACAACAAGGCATTTAAATCATCTTATAATAATTCATAAAATATCAAAATTTAAATCTTTAAATAACATGAAGTTTTAGCATACCGAATAACTTGTGCAATTTATAAAATTTATTACATAAGTTTTGATTTCACAAAATATACAAATACTGTGTAAATTGACATTTTAATATAATATGAAAATGAAGCTAAAAAGCTCGCAAAATAATATAATTTGTAGAAATTAAACTCACGGATTAAAGAGTTTAAGAATACTTGCCTAAAACGTTCTTTATTAATTATTTAAAAAATATTCTTCAATTATCCTACACATTTAATTAACAATAATACATAAATTAGTCACATAAAAAGTCCACCTATTGGTTTACATCACATTATTACTCATTTTATATTGTTCGCATTTTATAATTTAATTAGCGCGACAATCTTCTTTAAAAACGTCTTACAGCGTTGCGGCGTTCGGGAACGCCACACCCTAGGATGGTTTATATCCATTAATATTCATTTTATAATATTTATTATTATTATTATTATTAAATGGGAATATTTTAGAACAATTGTCAAAATATCGCATGTCGTCGCGACATGGCACCTCGACACGCACGATGCCACACAACGTCGCTAAACACGCATCGACGTGCATCACATCGCTCAGCGTCCCTCAACATGCTTCGGCATGCACCGCGTCGCGCTACGTTGCGTAACATGTTCTTACTTGACAGTTCTAACCTCACTCCTTCCGAACCTCATATCTTATTCGTTATAAGTCGGAATTATTCCTTTCTTGCGTCTTTTTATTCCTTGTAACATCTACTACAAATTTCATCAACCGGAATTTTTGTTATTGACCTATTTTCTGGCCAATAAAGTGGCCCCAAAAACCTCCTAACAACTAACTTTCTGTTTTTGGTAGATTTGACTAGTCTCCTTCCGAAGGGCATAACTCCCACCTACGGACTTGGAATGAGGTCATTCTTACGTCCACAAACTCCTTACTTAACGTAATACATAACCCCCAAAACGGAAAAAAATTCTAGCAAGCCAATCGGAACAGAAATCTGTTCGAAAGTCAGGTTTCACACACTAGTTATATTTAGCTTTTAACTAGTTTTACAAAAAAAAAGTCACGACTTCGTTACATATATAAGTTTTTGCTTCTGTTCCAATTGGATGATATCCTGAACTCCTAGGAGCATAATACAACACCCTAAAACTTAATTTTTACAATTCAAACACCACACAAAAAGTGTTCCAAAACAGTCCATTAAATTTATTTTTCATCCAGTAAGCATATGTTTTGTGTTTTTATTATTATGTTCCATTTTTCATGCATTTACCAGGTAGTTTGCAAACATATACATATATATCACCTTATATCTTCAAGATCCACCATGATCTTCCAACAAATAACAACATCCACCAACAAGGCACTTCCTATCAAGTTATAAAACTTTTTAAAAGAAAGAAAATTAAAAGAATGAAATAGTTTGGGTTCTTACCTTTTCTTACTTCTTCTTCTTGATCTTGCTAGGACTTGAATAACAAAGCTAGATTGCTCCTTCCCTTCTTCTAGATCTACCCCCTTCTCGCTTTATCCCTCTTGTTTCTTTCTTTTGCTCTCTCTTTTTCTCTCTTTAGACTTATGAAATGAACAAGGAATGAAATAGCTAAGTGTTGGATGATTAAATGAATCATCCTACACTTACATAGCCAAACATAATTTAGTTAGCTAACTTTAATTAAAACTAACTAAAGCTAGACAAAAAGATAGATTAAGGGCTTATTTGGTTGAAACAAATAGATGGGAGGTAACAAAACATTTAAGACTTGGTTATTTGGATAGAAACTTACTATAAATGGTAAATGAGTCACCAAGTTGGTCCCTTCCCCTTGCATACCCGGCCACCTCTCCTTTCTCTCACTTTTCCCACATTCAATTAACCACATGCATGAATTGTTAGCAAATGATACTTGGTCATCATCTTAGTTAGCAAGTGACACATGGTTTTCCAACACTTTGGCTCCAAGACTTATTATCCTTTGGCTCCAAGTCCAAGTCATGACTCTCCATCTTAGCCAAGCCATCTAAATCCTTAGTCCCATTTTAATCCTTAAGTTTCACTTAGCTTTGTTACTCCTTAACGTATTATTATTATTATCTTTTTCTAGTTTCTTTTTAGTTAGTTTCTCTAACTTTTACATTTAGTCAAAATATTGACTTTCTTATTTTTCAAGCTTCGATTACACTTTCCGTCCCTATTTTCCGAACAAACAATATGTCAAAGTTCAAAAATACGAAAACACGTTTTGAAACATTCCCTTTCCGAAAAGAAAAGGGAGGTCACGTGCAAAGCACACCAAACCTCAAAATAAGTGAACAAAGCACTAATAACTTCAAAATATTAATAGTGATGATCCATTAATAAAGTACTCCTTCGTCCCATGATAAAAATTCTTATTACTATTTTGGATAGTCTCATTTTAAATATCCATTTTCCTTTAATAACCAAACTTTTACACATATTTTCATATTATACCCGTAACATTAAATATCTCATATTTTTCTTATTCTAATTCTCTCTCCATATTTAATGACATTATTATGGGCAATTTTGTCATTTTATTCATCTTCTTAATATGCGTGAAAAGTCCACCAGAACTTTTATCCTGGGACGGAGGGAGTACTAAATATAGTTCTCCAAACAGAGTTAAAATAATCAAAACTTAAAATCGAAACAACCTAGATGGTCAAAGGCAACACTCTCATCACACTAGCCCTGAATCACCCCTGCAAACCCGCCGGAAGAAAAACACAGCATGAGCCAATTGCCCAGTACGGATACAGATATACAAAAGATAAACAACTGATCATATAAAAAAAAACCGAGACAAAATACTGAACAAAGCCTCAAGTGTAAATACCGAAAATATAATCTCCAAATATCTGAATGGAATATATATGAATCAACAGAACTGACGAAACCAATAGAAGAATAAAGAAATAATGAACTGAAGTAACTAACTCAATGAATTGAACTGAACAGAAACAAACAAAATTAATACAATGAAATAATAGGCTGAATCAAATGGTTGGGTGTTATTTCATATCGAATGAGCTCAGAAATATACATTGTCACACATGCAAGTCAAAATAATGCCACAAAGGCAAGTTAAATGATGCCACACATGCAACCAAAATAATGCCACACAGGCAAATCACAAATTGGACCGCGAATTCAAATTTATGCAAATCGGATAGGTGTGTTTGGCACAACATCACAAATTCGCAGAACAGAAAACTAGGGTTAACCCATACGCCTCCCACAACAAAATAATAAATGACCCACTTCCTCCGGAGCCCAAATGGAGACGTCGCGGACTAATCACACCGCCACAAAAAGTGGCATGTCTCTCGTGCCAAGACAATATGCATGTGGTACCCCCCAGGTGGTTATAGCTCAGGTATACCCTACGGTATATTTTAACAAAAATACCATGTCACAACACATGCGATATAATACCAACAAAAGGGTTCTATATGTACATGTTGAACCAATCAAATTCTAGTCACAAGGTTTCAAAAAGAAGGTAGCAACATGTACTGCTCTACAATTATCAAAATAAATAGTACTAAACATGATAACCTAATTTAAAGAGTACAAATACGAGTCATATATATCAACTCTAAAATGAAACAAATATATTTATTTCACAGGAAATAATTATGTGAAATCATAACAGAATTCGAAATAAGGAAACAAACGAACAAATCAAATTTAACAAAAGTACTATCGCTGAAAGAGTACGGAATTCGTACCTAGAATCGGTAATATAATTCCCAAAATTTATTCCAAATATAATTCGTTAAATTCTCTCCGTCTAATCTAATAAAAGAAATAATAATAATACAATTATAAGCTACTTAATAACTATAGTTTACATGAACATGAAATTAATTTCCCCAATTACATCAAGTTTACAATACAAACCCAAATTAAATTATAATTAATCTTTTAACCATTTTCCTTATTATTATTATTATTATTATTATTATTTTATATATAAAAAATAATTATCCTTAGAGTATATTATATATAATATACATCATTGTTCCTTTACAATAGTACAATTGATTTTCTTCATGTTTCAAGTTAACGAATTTATATATATATATATATATATATATATATATATATATATATATATATATAATAGTAAAAATAATAATAATAATAATATATAATAACTCAATAGCTTCCGTTCCAAACAAATTATTGCGAATTCATATATACAATTAACGGTGTAAACGAGTCGAACCGGAGCTGTAAGACCCCAACTTTTGTGAATAAAGATGAATTTTTTATAAATATCATTTTTGAATATTATGGAATGAATTTGATATAATGTTATAGTTGTGGGTAATATTTATAAATTTTGTAAAGTACGCAAGTTGTTATATAATATTCGATTGGTCGGAGAATATTCGTTTTAACAGGGAATATTCGTACAACGGCACAATCATTGGTGGACCCCACAACGGAATTATTGTCGGATTGAGAAAACGACAAAAATACTTTATGAAAATAACGGCGGAAGTTTTACCATTAACCGTTGAAACACCAGGTGTTAAAAGTACAGTAATACGCGTAGTTGCACAGTAACACACGGTATTGATTATTGATGCTTATGTGATAAGTCACTCAGTTTTGTTTTATTGGTATTATTAATGTAATAAAACAGAAAAGCTTTTTATATAAAACAGAATACTTTTATAAAGTTATTCGTTTTATTAGGCTAATAGTAAAAAAAAATTATATAAAACAGAATACTTTTATAAAGTTATCTGTTTTATTAGACAATAATTAGAATATATTATATTTTATTATGCATAGTGTTTGCATAGTGCCTGTATAGTATTTGCATAGTAAAATCTTTTATAAAGTTATTCATTTTATTAGGTTATAAATAGAATATATTATATTTTATTTAAAAGATTTTGCTTTAAATATGGACCGTCAGATTAAAGTAAATCAATCTCGACCGTTCATGAGTTAGTTACTATGCAGTCCATTTTTCTATAAATAGAAGCTCATTCCTTCATTATTTCTTACGAATTCACTGAAACTCTAGAGAGAGAAATTATAGAAAAGCTATAGAAAAGTATTCTGCTCCTTCCCTATTCTTATATTCAGTTTCTTTTACGGTAAGGGATATTATTTGTTGTACTCGTAAGGGGTATTATTTTTTTGTATTCATAAAAAGAAATTCTATTATTCCATTCTTTATTATTCTGCTGGAATAACCAGTATACGTGGACTACCCTATACTTGGTGGCATTCGTCTAATATTCCGTCTTTATTATTATTCTGTTGGAATATCATGTCTGAGCGTTTACGCCGGACCTGGTTCCGTCTTTATTATTATTCTGTTAGAATATCTTGTCTGTGCATTTACGCCGGACCTGGTTCCATCTTTATTATTATTCTATTAGAATATCATGTCTGTGCATTTACGCCGGACCTGGTTCCGTCTTTATTATTCTGTTGGAACATCTTGTCGGTGCGAATTTCGCCTGACATGGTTTCGTTACTTATTAATCTGTTGGAATAACCTGTCTATGCGAAGTACCGTATGCATGGTGATTTCTTTTGTTATTTCATTCGTTATTATACTCAGTTGGTTAAAGTTTTGACTTCTATACTCCATGAAATTAGTGGAATATTCTTGATATTTGCGCTTCATCCAATATCTTTTCATAGAAATATTCTTCTGAGCATTCTTGAATTTTACTCTACAAAGCAGTATTATGTTGACAATTTGGACGTTATTAGTTCATGGATAAATTAATTCTTGAACTTGTTTTATTGAATTCTTATATCATTGTCATCATTCTCATGTTTATATTTTGTTGAAAGTCATCTGTGGCCTGTAGTGCATAGATGGACTTGGTATGATTATGACGAGGGATTATTCGGTGTAATTATGACCGTAATATTATAAATGATGTGGTAAAAGTCCTCATTGGCCCGTAGTGCATTAATTAACAATTTTTGGCATGATCATGATCATTAATGAATATACAAACATCCTTGGTCCGTAGTGCATGGATAATTTATGGTCGTGATACTAAAGAATATCCTTGGCCGTAGTGCGGGGGTGATTCGATGATGTAGATTATTTATTAAGCTGAGTCCCAGCGATAAAAGTCATGAAAAACCTTTTAAATCATAGAAGATAGTAGATTTTATTCTCTACTTGACTCTTTTAATGGATTGCTTGTTCCGCTGCAGTTAAACTTGATGTTTGTTATATTTTATCAGTTTAACATTGTTGAAGGCTAATGATAATTTATTATGCATTATCTTAGTCATAATATTTCTTACTAGGCTAGTTGAGCTCACCCTTTCTTTCACTATTCTCTTCAGGAAATGAGAATATAGATGGGACGAGTTGGGGAACGGAGTGATGAACCAGATGATAGTATTAGTAGTTCTCACTATTCTGTTAAATAGTGTGACAATAAATGTAATGAGGACTTATTCTGAGAGTGAATATTATCTAGAAGACGATATTTGTATTAAAACTCACAGCTCTCTTGTTGTATATTAAAAATTTTATCTGTATTCTGTACCATGTATTTGGCGACTCAGAATAGGTGATGTATACCTATTTTGGGGGCGTCACAGGAGCGAACAGAGAGCTACCTGAATTCGACTCGAAATGATAAATTCGTACTCAAATTCGGCTCGAATTCGAATTATATTTGAAAAATCCTACTCAGATTCGACTCGACTCGAATATTTATTACTCGAATTCGATCCGACTCGACTCGAATATTTATTCAAACTACTCGCGAGCTTCAAATTCAAGCTTAAATTCGAGTCTCCACATAATAACTAGTTTGATAATAAATATAACTATAAATTGAATTTGTTATTTTACTTAAAAATGAGAAAATATATTTATTATTACACTTTACAAATATAAAATCACAATTAAAATTAAAAACAAAATAATAACTAATTATCCTAATTTGATTTAAATTTGTATATATTATAAGAGAATGTATCGAACATCTAATCGAATATGTAGTAACCGAGTATGTATCGAATCACAATCAAGAATTCGAGTAGTTTGAATCTTAAACGAGTCGAGTATAACCTTGCTCAGATTCTACTTATAATTTTATTCGAACTATTTTTAATGCTCAGATTTGGATCACATTATTAACGAATCTGAGTCTCGCTCGTATTTTTTCGAGTCAAGCCCGAATCAAACCCGAACTGTGTTGGCTCGTTTACAGCCTTACATACAATATTTATATACAAGTACATGCACCAACCTTTTATAACTTCAGTATAAGTATATGCATCATCCCTATATATATATATATATATATATATATATATATATATATATATATATATATATATATATATATATAAAGGGTCTCCATCCACAGCAACCGGTTGTTGGGGAGCAACCCCTTTTTGGCCAGCCGGTACAAGCTGTTACGGCTTATAAAAAAAAAAAAAAAAATTCTAAGGCCGGTACAAGCTGTACCGGCTGGCCAAAAAGGGGTTGCTCCCCAACAACCGGTTGCTGTGGATGGAGACCCATATATAAATTACTTCAGTACTATCTGTCAATGAAAGAAAACTTTTAATATATTCACTTACTTGACCAAAAGTCATACTAATGGTAGCCGACTTTGTGTTCTCAAGTTGTTGCCTCGGTTCCTTTTCGAACGAATAACTCAAATGAAATTGAATTCTGAAATATTATAAATTACGATTAGTTTTCTGCTTAACATACTAAATTATTATGGTAGACATTATATAATCATAAAATTAAGATAGATATTTTTTTTTACATTCAAAATAAATTTAATAATTACCTTTTGAAGATACAATTCTATTGAATATTTTCTCACAATCTTGTTCCCAAATTTTCTTTTATCCCGCAGTCTTTCTTTCGCCTCCTCTTCGTTTCTCGCTTTGTTAGAATCCCTCTTTAGTCGATTATGTCAGTATATGTATTAGGAAGGAATTTAACCTAATATATTACTCCTATTTCAATTTGGTTTTTAAACCAATCACCTTAATTTGGGCTCAAATAGTTTAACAAGCCCAAATTTAAATACTTATAAATTAGTTTGACCTAATTAGTATATATAAATGCCCAAATTAATGTAACCCACATACTTATTGTAGTCAACATAAATTAAATACAATTTGACCAAAACTGTCAAACATAAGAAAAGTCCAATTTTACTAAGTTAATTTATCCCACTTATTAATACTTATTAGCCCAAATTAATTAAATAACAAGTTTGACTCAAATAAAATATAAAGTCCAAACAATATGTTTTAAGAATATAAAAAAAATTCGGGTATTACATTACCTACCCCTTAAAAAGGATTCCGTCCCCGGAATCAAAAAAAGTAACAAAGATTTACTTGACATTAAAGAGGTGAGGATACTCTTGCCGAATAGTCTCTTACGCCTCCCAAGTTGCTTCGCGCTCCGGATAATTTTAGGAAAAATAAAATTAATATTTAATTATTAACAAAAATTCGGATTATTACACGTTTTTAGCATGAATAGTGATTTTATACCTTTTCTGATAAAAATATTTTTATTGGAGATTACGTCTCCCTTTTTCAAATAAACATTAGGGCGTAATTCTAAAATTCAAAAAACAAAAAAGCGTTTTTTGCGTTTTATGAATAGTGATTTAACGTTTTCTCGGAAAATTTTTATTTCGTCAAAAAATTCCAACACACATTCATAATCACATAACACTTAATTTGGTCAAAAGATCAACCTTTAACCGCATAAAACACAAACATTTTTATAAAAATATTTATTTTATTTAATAAATATTAATAACCCTTATTACAAGGGTACAACATTCTCGATCATTACATTAGCCTTTAGACTTACCGCATTAAGCTACATTTTTTGAGCTAGAAAATGTAGGATTTGTAGGATGAAAGATTAATTTTTTTATGCCTTATAAATTTTAATTATCAAACCGGCTTAATATAAAAATTACTTAACCTTTTCAGTTAAGCCAATTAAGCCTGTTACTAGCTTATACTTTAGGGTCAAGTTAGGTATAATAGTGCACAGCTCCCCAACAAAAACAACCATTCCTATGCACAGACTCACAAACCTTGTAGCACCTTAGACAACTGGCAAACAAAATCGATGACCAAAGGGAACCACAAAGAGTACTCGCCTCTGCACATTCTAGTTTATTCATAATTTATATACAAAGAGTACTCGTCTCTCTATTTTTCTTCCTCGACCTATCTAATAACATGTTCAGAAAGGAACATACCTCAGATGCATGGTAACACCCTGTTTCCAGGTAGCACTGCCTTCTGAACTGTGTTGGGGGCAGTGGCGAAGCCATAAAGTTTTAGAAGTGGGGTCAAAATTATTAGTAAGTTATAATTTTTTAATACTTTATACTTTCGAGTTAGATAAATGCATCCAAATATCCAATTTAATAATACTAACAAAAGAGGAAAATTACAATTGATTTCTGAAAATAAAATGTAACCGAGGTTGGAGAAATTGAAGAGAGAGTAATTTATGTTAACTGCAAGGGAACAAGGCTGCAAGAGAGTCACAGTAGGATAGAGTCGCACTCCAGTCTCCACACTCGCGGCTCGCCAGTCACCAGTACCCACTCCGACCACTCGCGAAAGGCTTTGATGGTTCACGGTTTGGCTTTTGCCTTTTGCGATTTGGCTTTGCCCTTTCTCTCTCTTTATTTTGTGGTTGAAGTGCTGAACATATATTGATGTATGAGATTTAGGACTTAAGCTTGGCCGCTTGGGTATCTCTAATTAAAAAAAATATCTAAGTGGGGTCAAAAATTGAGTGGATGTCAAAAATTTAATAAAGTAATTTTTTTTTATGTGATTTCAAAATTTGAGTGGGGTCAATTGACCCCACATTTGTACCATATCTTCGCCAGTGTTTGGGGGGGTCCTCACCCTTGCTCAAAATACCTAATGATACGTATCAATTAGTATTTTAGGTTATCAATGTTAAGAGCATTAATAATAGTTTCTCTAATTAACTCTCTATCTCCAATTTTGAAGAATGCATCAACAAATCATTATCCAACAACTTCCTTATCCTTATTTGACTCTCTATTTTAATCCCTATATAGGATTTTAATCCCCAAAGTGAGGGAGTCAAAAGATCATTCTCTATATATACAAAATACATTTCACACCCTCATTTAAGTGAACAACTCATCAATCATACACATCTTGATATTTTTTTACTACTTTATTTTCAAATTAAAAACTTAATATTGACTTATATTTTAAAAATTAATTTCAAACGTATTCAAATTTAAAACTGATATAAATTTATTTAATTTATGTCAATATAATTATAAATATTTTAAAAATAATAATTATAAAATTTATTATTTTCAAAATTTAAATAAATCATATTAAATTTAAATTTAAAAATATCACAAATTAAATTTTTAAAAGTTAATATTAATCTTATGTATATTTGCAACTACAATTCATTCAATACTCACTTCATAAATTACTTAAAATTTAAAATAAAATAAAAATTATTTTACAGTGAAATATAATTGATAAATTATACTCTCTCTTTTATAAATTATAAGATTATTATTAATTTGATATTTTGACTATTGAAAATTTTAACTTTTAACTTTTAAATTTCATTATTTAAGGAATCAATATAAAGAACCTGTTTGGTACATAATGAAAATTTTGAATCTCTATTTTGCAAATGATCTAATAACACTGCAGAGTAGGGATAAAGATAAGGAAACTGTTGTGAATGCTCTAACAAAACAATGTTTAATGCTTTTGAAAGTCTAAACATATGGCATTAATTTTATTGTGGTTACTGCATTCGTAAATAAAATAAGAAGTGTTTAAAGTAAATTAATTATATAAAAATAAAATTTTCAAATGTGTTTGGATCTCTAAATAATAATGGTCTTGTATAAGGGTGTAAACGAATCGAGTCGATCCGAGTATTGAGTTGCTCAGATTTGGTTCACAAAATTTATCGAGTATAAAATAAGGTTTGATTGAGGCTCATTTAGTTACCGAGTCGAACACGATTCCGAATCGAGCCCGAGCAGTTTGGACTTTCCAACGAATATGATCCGAGTATCAATAGAAAATTATAATTTGAGGAGGTTTGAGTTAATTTATCGAACTTTAAAATATGCTCATATTTGACTCATTTATATTTCGAGTCGAGCTCGAATCGAACTTTTAGTCGAGCGAGTACGAACTGAGCCCGAACTATTTGCTCATTTTACAGCCTTAATCTTGTGTGTGTAAAGAGGTAAAGACGAAAAAATATACAGAGAATTGAAAATTTTAAATATTAATTTCAGCTAAATCATATGCTAATATTTAGTAACCAAAAAAATCATATGCTACATTATCAATCAACCATTACATAGATAATTAAATATAAATAAATTCACAATCAAATTTTACCTTAAAAAAAAACTTCACATAAATAAAGAATTAAATTCACATCGTCACACCAACTGGAAGAAAATCGAACCTGTGACCTTTAATTCGGAATACACATTAGTTAGATTCGCGCTCTTTCTAGTTTCACCATCTTCCACCCGTTTTGACCCGCCTTATCACCTCTCCCTTTCTCTCCGAAAAATCGAGGTGCCAAAATCAAAATCAATGGCCAAAACCCAGAACTTTAAACCCAATATACCTCTTTCCATTTCTTCTTTTCACCACTCTTCTTTTACATCATTACCTCTGTTTTCACTAAAATCCCCTAACAATTCAGATTTCTTTGATACCAATCTTTCAAGAACTCAGAATTATCAATACCCAGCTCTGATTTTTACCAGAAAATCAATAATTCCTTCCGTTTCTGGACTTTGGGATGCCATAACAGGTGGGAATACGGCTCGTGAAGCTCTAATTGCGATTCGACGTGGAATGCAACTTTTTAGACAGGTACATTTCCTCTCTAACAATTGAACCCCCGTTTCTAGTTACTCGGATTCCACAAAAAGCGTCTCATTTGCCACCAAAAAAGATAAAAAAAATAGATTTCACAAAAAGAGTCTACATTTTAGTGAATTTAGGTTAAAATAACAAGATATGCTCAAGTTTGCGGTCATAAACTCATAATTTTATTATCATATTACACTATTACTTATATATATATATATATATATATATATATATATATATATATATATATCAGTGGCGAAGCCTGAAATTTTTGTCAGTGGGGTCGAAATTATTACTGAGTTACAAATAATTTGGCAGGGTTCGGGGCGCTGCCAATTTTTTTTAATACTTTATATTTTCGAGTATATATATATATACTATATTACAATAAAAGTATAATGAGTAATAATATATGGTATATATACACTATATTGACTCATACTAGACTTTTTTAATCACAACTGTTCATAAGTAAGTAATTCATTATTTATTTTTAAAAATAATATAAATTAGATTATTATTTAGTTTAAAATATTATAGAGAGATACATATATTAAGAGGATATGAGTCATATGTGATTAAAATTTGATTGACAAAGTTATAAATTTTCAATTTGACCCCGTATAATAGAAAATTTATAAAATTTTAGTGGGGTCAATTTATATATAATACTTAAAAATTTTAAAATTTACCTTACATTATAAAACAATTTTTTTTTTCAGTGGGGGCGATTGACCCCATAGCGCTGACAAATTTTAATTTTGTAAATAAGACTCTTTTTGTTTGTAAATAAGACTTGTGTTTACTTTTGTGTGTTTTTTTGTAATGAAGGGAGATGTTCCGGGGTCAGTTGTGGAGTTTGATAAAGCTATTGAGCTTGATCCTCGTCAAAAGGCATGTGAGTTTCTATATTTTTTCCAAGTAAAATGATCAAGTAGCTAGGTAACTAGCTATAGCTTCTGCAGAAGTATGCACATTATATAAGATAATGACATATTTGTAATATACCCTGGTCTGGAAATGAGCCCGGTTTGAATATTATCAGAAATATTAAGGTTTGCCTAGAACACTTGAATAAAAAAATTCAATGATTTAAAAAAAACATGAATTTTATATCAAACAAGTGCAACTTTGATCAACCTCATGCATTTGTAAAAATAAAAAAAGACCGCTAGTTAAGCGAGATTGTTATTTCAAGATAGATGGAGACTATAGTAGTGCTAGATTTTAGCATCTTACTTTGGAATAAAATATAGTGGTGGTAGCCTCATGTGATAGTATGTGCATATTTGCAGTCCTTCAATTCATTTTCTGCAGCATTGATCAATTTCAATTATGCAAGCTCAGTAATCCCATTTGGAACTTCACTGAAAATCCCCATTCACCGAAAGTCTGAAATTATGAATAATGTGCACTACTGTATTTCTTCACGAAATTGTATGTCAAATTGCTCAAATTTTCTTTGTAAGTTTGAAAGGGTCATAAAAAACATTGTATTTTTGTATGAACGTGTATTGAAAAGAAAGACCCGTGTTTTTTACTAACTTAGATCATTTTATTGGGTGATTAGATCTTTGGCAGAGGGGCCTATCACTTTACTACCTTGATAGGTATGATCTGGTTGCCATATTTCATTTATTCTTGATTTAGTTACATTTATCATTATACTTGTATATAACATAAATTGGAAATTGTGGATACACTGAAGTGGGAATTTCATGGTAGGTTCGAGGAAGGGGCAGAGCAATTTAGGATAGATGTTGCACAAAATCCAAATGACACTGAGGAGTCAATATGGTGCTTTCTCTGTGAAGCTCAGTTATATGGAGTCGATGAAGCGAGAAAACGATTTCTTGAGGTAACAACGGCTACGTATTACTGATTTCGTTGAATAATTTAAAATGATACCTATTGTCTATTGATGTGCCCTTAATCTTTATCGTTAAGATATTCTGATCCCCATTCTGAAAGCCTCTTTTTTATAGAACTGTTGATCTGTGGTGATTTGTCTTAATCATTGTGCAATTAACCTGATCACGGGGTCACTAGATAATGCATTAAGTTCTTGGCGGTGTTAATTTACCAATTCCTGTGGAAGCTTAAGTTGTTATATACTGCAGCCAACAATGTATATAATGCTTTTAACACTCCACCATTTGTGTACCGCGACCTGCACATGGAAAGACTAACCATGTGTACTTGTAATGCATATACCTAACAAAGTATGTGAGCTAGAAGACTCAAATCCCATACCTTGGGAAACCCGAGCTCTACTACCATGTTAACCAACTAATTGTTCTAGAAGTTTAAGTTGTTAGAGAATGGACTTAGCGATGTATATTGTGTTTAAACAGTACTAATATTACTGATGTTCAATATCCCAGTGTTGGGCGACACTTGAGTATGCCCCTTTTCCTTGACTTTAGGGGCTTCGGTAGCAATAGAGGACGGCGGGATATTGTGGTGTTTTGTATATTTTTCCATCCTATGGGATATTTGGACGGGGAGAAATATTAGAATTTTTACTATCAAATCTTTCTTTGTCTCCCCCACCCCCACCCACCCTTGCGACCCCCAATTTTCTTTGGGAGAGGGTTTCTTTTTCTTGCTTCCTTTTGGCCTTCAGCCATGAGCACTTCTAGCTGAACCTGTTTCAGATTTTCATCAGGATTGTAGGCTGTAATTCGTTAAGGACTTGTATTAGCTCTCTTGCTTTTCAATGGACTTCTCTTCTTCTTTACAAGTTTGGTGTTTTCTCCTTTCCTATACTTAAATTCTTCTTTTATCCTATTTAAAAATTAGTATTAGTGTTTGAAGTTCATATAATTTCCTATTTCAAACAACTTTTGTATGTGGATTATACTGTTGTTATGAACTGAAAGATCAATACGGTCTTTCAATCTCTTTCTTGTATGCTGCAGGTTGGTAGAGATCCACGGCCTGTCATGCGGGAAGCTTATAACATGTTCAAAGATGGAGGTGACCCGGAGAAGGTTTAAATTGATGCTTTACTTGAAAAGTACTAGTTTTGTTTAAACTAATTGAGTACACATTCCAATTAATTGAACTTTCTCTTGTACACTCTTTTGTCCTTTTTGGCTTCTCACTTCACCTTCCATTAGTAATATGCAAGCAGTGATAGTATTTCCTTGTGTGTTTTTTTTTTGAGAAGACACAAGGACTTCCCAACATTTCATCCTTGTGATCTGCTATCTTGGTGATGCTTAAATTTTGCAACATCTATGACCATATATTTTGAAACCTTTCTTATCCCTATTACCATATGAAACATCCACTGTCCCTTTAAATGCTCGTCAATGGAATTTCTTTTTGAGCTTGTTAGGGAGGCAGTGGAATTATCTATCTAAGTACCCTATATTTTGTATAGTGGACTGTGTACTAGTGGGAGTGGGGGTGGGGTTGGGGGTTGGGTGGGCGGGGGGTGAGAGGAGGAGGGGGTTTCCTTTATGTCTACGACTCTACGCTAATGTTACATAACAGGCTTTTTGGGTATAAAAAGTCTTGAGAGAATGATAGAATGATGAAAAAAGTTATTGATATTATTTTATGTCAAATATTTTCTTCAATGGTGCATTCTTCAAATCTTCCATGGATGATGATGTACTTGTGATTCTTGAGGTTATCCCACTTAAAATTTGTGGTTTTGGAACTTTTGTTTTATTCCAGTTGAATTAAGCAAGGTTGCTTCTTCTTTTTTTATGTACGAGTATGAGTGCATATTATTTACTTGTCCTTGACCAAGGCCTAATACATCTTTTCAATTGTGTCCCACTCATGTCGTGTAGAGTTGACATGTCCTAATGGTGCTTCATTGGATTGAGCACTATGAACTTTCGAGGTTTACAAAAAGTTTGTGTAATTACATATTACCACAGTTGATACATGAAGCTCAATATGTTTTACGAAATCAGGGAAGGGTTCCCACTGTCCTTTTACCAAAAAGTAGCTCTGAGAAGTCTCCAAAACTCACAATCATCTTAAAGGATAGCCCAAGAGATATATATTTTCCAACTTCCTTTGAGTAAACCATATTTTATCTCCATGCTATAGTTTTATACGGAATATTTTTATTCAAAAGGATTACATTAAATGCATCGGATATAATGTGCCTTTTTAATGTCTCACAACTATTTTTGATGAAAGCAAATGGTTTCTCTGAACAGCTTGTTGAAGCCTTTTCAAGTGGCCGAGAGAGTGAATATTTCTATGCTTCTTTGTATGCCGGGCTTTATTACGAATGTCAGGTGTGTTTTCAGCCTCAAATTTTTCGCTCGGGATTTAACATTCTGTATCTTGATTGTATGGTGACCCTGAAACATTTCTACAAATAATAAAAAATGTATTCTTGCGAGTTATAGGAATAAATCTACGGATCTAGCATGGGTATAAAAATACGCCCTCTTTACTGGCCCTTCAATGATGACAAAACAAAGTAGTTCTAGCTATTCTGTACTGCATCTGTATCTAATAAGAAAACTGAATACTGTACATCCAATATGTTCTTAATAATAATTGTTCCCTGTTTATGTTTTAATTCATGGACTTAAGGAATTATATTTTCATATCTTGTGCTCTTAATAGTTGGGAAACTAGAGATATTGCTAGCGAACTATCAACAGAGAAAATTTGACCTATGCATCTTTTTTACAAGCATTTTGATATTTCTTAGAAGTTCCAAATTTCTTTTCCTTGTTGATGAGAACCATAACGAACGCTTCTTGCTAGTTTGCCAAAGGATTCAATACAAGAAAAGCCATACTAGTCAAAGCTGACTTCATTTTTCTTTACCTTTAATTTGGCATTTAATAAGCATCATACAACTTGATTGGTTTAGAGGATATGAAGTGTGAATTTGTTTTGTTCCTATTCTGGTGGCTAAAACAAGTCCAGTTTTTCTCCACAATCTAGATTTATTTTTATTTTTTCTTCATTTTTCCCACAGTAATATTCGGATGAATAACACTATTCTTGAGAAGTCTTTCATACCTTTTACTGGTAGGCGATTTCAGCTTTCAGTAAACTTTTTCTGCGTGCAGAAGCTCCATTGTTACTAAATTTGGAATAGCTCCAATTTCATTGGACGTACATTGAGCTTCCATGATATGCAATTAGTATTTTCGCAGTTGGGAGTATCATGTAGATCTCTTGGTTACATATGAACTTTGTCCCAAAGTTGATGGACAAAAACTTAAATAAAAAGTGGCAATTTTATACGACATACAATTAAGTAGGGAACTAAAACCATTATTCGCTAATTTCATATGTACTTACTTCTTATAATATTCATCCTAGCAGAGTAAACCTGATGGTGCCAAGCTTCATATAGTGAATGCATGTCAATCCCCTTATGGACTAAGGTTGGTCCAATTAAAACCCATATACTCGAGTAACTAAATTAAAAAATTGAGCGTTTTGGACTCATTTTTCCTCTCAGGTCCGATGATTATATGGCTTCCCTTGCCAAAGTTCACACTCAATGTCGAAATTGGAGCTCCAATTAGCACGCTTGGCTCAAGCCCAGTAAATTATACGCCCCATATATGTAAGTGTATCATGCTTTGCAATGCACATATATAGAGACATATTTCATATGAATGTCTTTTTTTTTATAAATTTCTATGATTATCCATGGGAAAAAACAAGGAAAACTTTTACGCTTGACAATGAAGATATATATAAGCTTGCTTTTGGTTTCTCCACAGTGATAACAACATAAAAACTGAACTATGATTAATACATTAAATGCCAATGCGACTTTGCTATGCAAACCTGATATGTTTATAAAGCCTTCCTTTTAATACCACAAATAAATTAGATAATTCTCAATATGCTTATAAAGCATTAAATAATTTAGCTCCTTGCCAATGTGGGACTTAAAGAAAATAGAATTTTCAAACAACAATACACCTTTTCATATACCCCACTTTGGATACAATTTAAATACAATATATAATTACTACTTGAATCATATATTGTCCTTTCTAAATCTCCTTATTATAGAATATCAAATGCACTTGTAATTTTATTTAAATTCAACCAATTAATGGGTTTAAATTAATTCCAAAAATTGATTAAAACTCACAAAATAAAAGATGCATTTAACAATGCATATTTGTTGAACAAGTCTTGTGTTTATGTCTAGAAATTTGGAGTTCTTTCATTTGTTTATTTTCTCGTAATTGAGGCAAATATTTAAACATACAAGGAACATTTATACATATATGTTTCTGTCAAGAACTTCACTAAGATCAGTTCAATGGTGAATGAGTTGTACAAGGCACAATTTATTGCTTGTATATGATGAAGTTCATTTATTAGGGACTAAATTTGTTGACCAATCACTTCTTAGAGAGAGATATTTGGCTTATGGTAGGGTAAGGTTTTGATGTTTTGGGGTTTTGGAAGCCACAAGAATGCCTCTATGGAGATGTTCTTATGTTGCTATTTTATTGAATATTTGGATTTGAAAGAATGAAAGGAAAGCTATGAATGTGTTCTTTATGTGTTAAAATCTAGAAAGGGTAGGAATGTATCTCCACATTCCACAGCTGAAGTAACTCATAACAGTTTATTTTTGAGGAAAGTAAATTAAAACATGAAAAAACTTTGATCTATGTTCATAGATGGTTGGAATGAAGATGTGGTGAACATTAGGAATCATATTGATCATTGGTTTATATGATGAGGATGAAGTTTTCATTCATATTTTAATAAATGTTGGTGTTTGTTGATTTTAAATACCAATGAAGTTTTTTCTTCATATTTTAATAAATGTTGGCGTTTGTTGATTTTAAATACCTACGTAGATACCCACAAATGTAATGTAGGCACATGGAATAGGAAGTAATTAAAAATGGTCACTCCCTAATTTATCGTAGACATGACAATTTAATTAGTTAACTGTTGTGTCAATTCATATTAAGTGGAGCCAAATGAGTTGGTTAACTATTTTTATTTATTTAAGTTGGGTAAAGTTTGGATCTATATTTCTAAAAAGACATATAGGTCCAAACCGGTTAATCGTTTTTCGACCCATATTTCATTTCAAATCCAAACCGAAAGTTTTTTTCTTATCTACTCTTCGCTTCGCTGCATCTTCAACTCATATTTAATAGATTTTGTTTCTCTTCCCTATTGGTGATATTGAATCTATAAGATTCTCCTTCTTGTGCTATTGAATCGATCATCCTTTGTGACTCTTCAATCGATAAGATTATTCTTCTGGTGATCTTCGATTTTCCTGACTCTTCAATGGAGTATGTCTGTTAATTAATCTCACTTTTTGCGCCCAAATCGGGGTTGATTTAGTGTAGGTTTTAACGGTAAATTCGAAGCTTTGTTCTCTCGTTTATTTTGCCGTTTTCATTTCAACTGTTATTGCCCTTTTGCAATTCGTCGTTTATCAAGCTTTATCCCTAAATTTTTTTAATTTTGTTTTTGGACTTCTCTCATCTTTTCTTAAAGTTACAAACAGTTATATGCTTTTAACTTAATATCCGTAGTGGACTTTTAGTTTGAACTAAGGATTAGTGCTTTTGGGGGTCTCTGCAGATAGACGAACTGCAAAAGAACAATAAAAATTCAAATGAAAAGGGCAAAATAAACGAGAGAATAGAGCTTCCAGCTTACTGTAAAACCAACACTAAATCAATGTTGATTTGGGCGCTTAGAGTGAGATTAATTAACAGCCATACTTCATTGAAGAGTCACGATGGAAGATCACCAGAAGAAGAATCTTATCGATTGAAAAGTCACGAACGAAGATCGATTCAATATCACCCGAAGAAACTATGATACAAAATCCTCTAATGAAGAAAGAGAAACAAAATTTGTTAAATATGGGTCGAAGAGCGCAGATTAGGAAATAACTTTCGATTTGAATTTGAAAAACGGTTAATCCGTTTGGGCCAATGGGTCCAAATTTTACCCAATTTAAATAAATAAAAATAGTTAATATGGGTTAATTCAACCGTTAACTAACTAGATTGTCAGATCAAAGATAATCCAAAGGTGCTGCTAAAGTTTAAGCTCTCAACTAGATTGTCAGATCATAAACATGTCAATTTGCATAATAAGTAGAATAAAAAGGTATCAGTCATATGCTTTTCAAAGCATATTCTCATTTGTGAGCACACAAATATGGATATTCCAAGACTTATTCTCAACATGGGATATGCCATGCATCTATAATTGTGATTCCATGGACCCTGCCCCAAATTACCACCATACACTTCAAATTATTGGAATTTTTTACTGAAATTTTGTAAATAAGGTTCTCCTCATGCGTTGACCGAGAGTTGGCACTTGACAGTGTTCAAAATTTCAACCTATCAAAGAATCTATAATAATAATAAGATAGAACCAATTTTAATTAAGTTGGGCGGGAAATCACAGAGACGGTTCAAATTCATTTTAATTTTTAGATTGTTGAAACGGAGAAAGGAAGAAAATTTCGTTACGACGTGCTGTCAAGCACATGCAATTACTTATTTAGATCAATACAGTTTTGACATGCAGACCGGGAGGTGATCTCTCTGCGTGTCAGTACTGTATTGGTCAATTGATTAACTTATCATGAAGTTAACCAGATCCAGTTTAAAATAAGCTATTTGATGCATAACAGATAAAAGGATCAAAAGATTGCTTAATTGTTATTTTATTTTATTATTTAAATAATAGATATTTTGATATTATTACTTATATTACATAAATATATCTTAGAAGTTTAAATTATTCACGGCACACGTGCATTTATCAGTTTTCTATATGATAATTCAAATTTTAAATCTAGTTTATGCCATTTAAAGTTTGTGCCAACAAAATTAAGTCCTTAATCCTTATCATCAAGGAATATCCACGAGAATGTACGGCAATTTTGACTTTCAACCCATTACAGGCAGAACACTTTAAATTTGGGATAAATCAACTTTTGGTACCTTGTACCGGAACACGACTTATAATTTGGTACTCGAAGTGAAAAAAGTTACAAACGAGTGATTATACTCGAAAAATATTACACTCCGTTAAATATTAGGGACACGTCTTATAATTTGGTACCCGAAGAGAAAGAAATTACAAACTGGTGATTGTACTCGAAAAATGTTACACTCCGTTAAATAGTAGGGTTTCATCTTTATTCTGTTAGAAAATTAGGATTCTTTTCTTCTGTTCTTCTTCTCTCATTCTTCTTGTATCGATTCTCCATTGATTACTGGTTTTCATATATTTATTAAAGGGTTTTCAGTATTTAATTGAAAGAATGAGCTCGTCTTGGAGTGGAATCGTAAATGAAATCGGGGAAGAAGATTGTAGTTCATGCAACAAAAATGAATGAATTACATCAGAGTTCCTAAGTCGGTGCCACTGTGGAGCAATGATGCGAATGTGGGAGGCAATAAAAGATGAAACAAAACATGAAGGATCTTCTTCACGTTGACTTCGCTTTTCTCTCTGTATGTTTGCCTCTCCCATTGGATCAATTTTAACGATTATTTAAAAATTGAAAAGTACAAGCACCAGATTACAAAAAAAATTTAGTACAATCACCAATTTATAACATTTTTTACTTCATGTACCAAATTGTAAGTCGTGACCCTAATGTTTAACGAAGTGTAACATTTTTCGAGTACAGTGTAAGACCCCAACTTATTATAAATAAAATTGAATTTTTTTATTCATTATTCTAAATTAATAAGGGTTAATTTGATATAATGCTTTGGTTATGGGTGAAATGTGAAAATTTTATAAAATAAGCAAGTGGTTACAAAATATTCTTTTTGTCGGGGAATATTCGTTTGGTCGTGAAATATTCTTATTGTCGGAAATCTCCGTACGACGGCGCAGTCAATTGTGGACCCCATAACGGAAAACGATTGAATGAAAGAAAACGACAAAGATTGAGTTTTATAAATAACGACGTAAATTATTACCGTTAACACTGTTGGGTTAGCTGGTGGTTAAAATACATACGCGTGGTTGCACAGTAGCATAAAATATTGCACAGTATTGTTGAATTATTGATTCGTACGTAAGAAGGTACTACCCAATAATTATTACAGTAGTTACTGTTCAATATTTTATTGATTCAATAATTGTTGCGTTGTTAGTTTATATTATTATTGTTTCAATAATTGTCACTGCACAGTATTTTTCATTATCAGACCAATAATTCATATTATTTGAATAATATTATTAGATAACATTATTGGCAATGTCTAGAAAGTTCTGTCAAGGAGAGGTTATGTCATCTAATTGCGCGCCAGTAAGGAGAAATCCTTATTGGAAAGCTCCCTCTTTTCTGGGAACGGTCTGGTTGTCATAATTGTGATTCTGTAATATTATTTAAGAATAATTAATTATTGATTCATATGATAAGGAAATATTTATTTGATGTGGATATAATTGATGAATATATTATTTTAAGCGGATATAATTGAAAAAATTAATGCTGAGGTGTTTTATCAGTATTTTGTCGGACTGGAAGAATTAAAAATCATCCGTTTGTGGATTTCGGATATTTTTTGTTGGAAATTTGGAAAAACTTTCTTTTATAAAGTTGTAGAGAATTCGATTTCAGGCAGAATGGACATAAAATTCGTATTTTTCTGATAAACGGTCTATTTTCTATGAATTGTTGAAATTTCAAAAAATAAAATAATTTTTATTAATTTATGGGTGGGACCCACTCTTGTTTGAACATGTGGGCTGCTGAAAATGGGTCAAAGATGGCTGGTGTTAGGCAAGCATGCGTAGAGAATGGGTTTTAAAAATTAATATTTTATTAATTTAGTCTCTTTTGGCGTTCTAGCATTTTCCTATAAATAGAGTGCTAAGTTAGAATTGAAAATCACACCAGAAATAAAGTTTTCTCTCTTTCTCTCTCTATATTATCGAGCATATTCTCGTGAGTATACTTTGAGTGTTGCTATACGGTGCGAGTTTCTGTCAGCACTATACTCGAAATTCAGTCAGAAATACAATTATTTTGAGGTAAGGGATGTTATTTCTTTCACAAATGGTATTATTTTCTTCAATATCATTATGCCAAAATATTGGTTGAACTTTTTATCAAATTTAGAACTTGTTGTGTCGGGGTTACTATTCACGTATACGACACTATTCACGAATACGACACTATTCACCAAAAAATAAAAATTTTCCTTTTTGTCCAAAATATCTATTATGATTACTAGCTTTGATTGTATCCATGTTTTGATCTTCATTCTTGAAGTTTGGCTCATAATTATTTATTATGTAGTATTTTTAAATTTGGACAAACTAAAGTACAAATCTTTAATTCTTGTCATTTTGTTTCACTAGATTCGTTTCTTTAAAAAATATTTTTCATCATCCTCAGTCCTAAATGATAATACTATTGAATATCTTTGGCCTGTAGTGCAAAGATAAATGATTACTGATAAATATCTTTGGCCCGTAGTGCAAAGATGAACATGTGTTGAGATGAACATGACCAACCGGTGATATAAATGAATATCTTTGGCCTGTAGTGCAAAGATGATTAAAGATGTATATTGATTGTTGTTACATGGATAAAATATTGATGATGGACTCTTAATCTTAGAAGACAGTAGAATTCATTCTCTACGTGACTCTTCTAATGGATTGTTGTTTCCGCTGTATTTGTTGATCTAAAACTTGTTGTCTATTATATTTTATCAGATTTTTTTGTAGAAGACTAACGATAATTTGTTGTATATTATCTTAGTCATAATGTTTTTTACTGGGTTAGTTGAGCTCACCCTTTTCCTTTTTGTTCTATTTTTCTTCTCAGGAGGTGAGAACATAGCAGGATCGAGTCGGGGTATGGAGTGAAGTTTCTAGAAAGATGTTTTAGCACTATTTCTGTACAATAGTGTTTGAATAATTGTAATGAGAACTTATTTGCGTGTGGATATTGTCTAGAAGATAATATTTGTATTTAAACTCACAGTATGTATTGTCGTATTTCACACGATATTTGTATTATTGAAGTTGTAGCTTGCTTTATGTACCATGTATTTGATGACTCAGAATGAGTGTTGTATACCTGTTTCGGGGGCGTCACATACAATCATCAGTTTGTAACTTTTTTTCATTTCGGATATCAAATTGTAAATCATATCCCAGTATAGATACCAAAAATTAATTTATCCCCTTTAAATTTTCATCTCAATCCTATGCACAACCACCTTAATTTTGACGAGGAAATTTTTTTAACCCTAGCTTTTTTGCAGGCTATACCGCGAGATTACTTATTTTTAAATTTAGTTTTTAATTAAAATGTTCGATAAAAAAGTTAAAATAATATATAATTATAAAGTTATAAAATTATAAAGCTATAAAAGTGTTTTTAACAAAGTAGAAAAATAATAAATATTATTATACAAAAGTGTGTGATATGAATTTTGACATTTTTTTCTTATAGTAATTTAAGAATAAATTTATGTATCGTGTTTTTTGTCCAATTTTCATGTTCACATAGAATTTTTTATTATTAAATGGATTTTACCATAGTAAATAATATTATATAATTTGTTAAAAGAATTAAAACTCCTTGATTTTACTAAAAATACAAAGTCATCTGATTCTTATCGGACGTTGGAAAAATACTAGTTTACGGCCAATCTAATCTGTATAAAATTGATTCTCAAAATAAAAAATTTTAAAAAAAATACTCTCTCCGTTTGTTTTTAAATGTCGTTCTAGAGAAATGTTTTTGTCATTTAATATTTGCCGTTTTAGAATTTCAATTAAACATTAATTGTTTAGTTTTCAATATTACCCAAAGTATTAAATATAATTTTAGTTTTCTCACTATTTTCTGTTTAATAAATAACACCCTCTTTTTCTAATTCAAAAATAATATAGACAATCTATCTAATAAAATACAAATGATTTTGAATTTCCCGCTCACTCAATAAATCATTTGGGCCGTCCAAAGTTTGAGATAAATCCAATCGTTCATACATCTATCTAATAAAATACATCTATCTAATCTATCTAATAATGATTTTGAATTTCCCGCTCACTTAATAAATCATTTGGGCCGTTCTAAGTTTGAGATAAATTTCACTGCCCATACAGTGCCGGAGGCACGGGACCCAGCTAGTTGATATTATATTTAATGTTATATAATTATTTCTTTAATACTTATGTAAAATTCTAAAACTACATATATTAAAGGACGAAGGAAATACTGATTAATCATGTGAAATGTGCTTCTTTTTTTTACGTGAGAATTGTTTGTGAACCTCTAAAGGAGTATTTAATAAAAATTGAATAAATATGAATGTGAATGAGCTGAATCTAAATAAAAAAAAATTGTTTGATAATTGACATGTCTGAAACATCTGATTAACATATTTTTTTATTATTTTATCCCTTAAAAAAATCAAAATTGTTGTAAATTTATTTAATATTAATTAATATAAAAAAACTTCATTCAGCTCATTTAATTAAAAAATAACACTAAATCATTCGGCCCAAATCATCTAAATGACTAATCGATTCAATCATTAAAATAAATACACTGAATGACTGTAACCCATTCACCTATTCGGTCCTAAACAATCAGCCACTAATAAAGCTTGATCGGTCGTACTTACAAAAAATTTAAATAATAATTTTTTATTAATCAAGTGATAACTGGTCCGTGATAAATTAATACAAATCATTGTTTGCAAACAAACTCAGCCCAGAGAATTCAAATACGCAATTGCCTTAATCTTACCTAAGATTGCACACATGTCTATACAATCAAACTTCTTTTTGCTCACATATTTCACCTTCAAAACCAGCTGCATAGAAAAATTCATTAAGCCACCGGTGACAATAATAATCACCGCGTCACCATTTTCGTGCTTCAACTATATTTAGCCTTCGTATCCCAATTAAAACAAAACTTCTGGAGTATATTTTTTCTTAATGTTTTTTTGCTAAGTTATTATTTCTTAATTTTTCTTCCTTCTTCTATATTAAGACTTGAGAGATAAAGAAAAGGCCATTGAAGAGGCCTAAAATTCTACCAAGTGAAGGAGTGATTTCTGGTGGCTTTAAATGTCATCGGAAAAGCTTCTCGCCGGCGGAGATTGTCAAATTCAGCCGCCGGCATTGTCATCATCTCACTCATTCCGAGAAGCTACTAGAATATTCGATGAATTGCCTAAGGCTACAATCGTATCTGTGTCCAAGCCAGACGCCAGTGATTTTAGCCCATTACTTCTCTCCTACACTATTGAGCTCCAATACAAAAACGTTAGTTCTCTTTCTTTCTTTCTTTCTTTCTCTCTCTCTATATATACATGTATATCTATATACATATGGTTGTAGTTTAATCCCTAAATTAGAATACGTTTTTAATTTTTATCTATTTCAAAATTAGAAATAGATTTCTATTTTTAAATGAAATGCTGGGTGAATAAACAATTGTAATATATATATATATATATATATATATATATATATATATATATATATATATATATATATATATATATATATATATATACGGGAAGCTTCAAGAGCATAATTCTTAAATAGCATAATGCCTTAAATAGCATAATTTATCAAAACGACGTAGTTTTGTAAATACGCGGTGGCATTTTTGTAAATACCATGTCACCGCGTATTTACAAAAATGCCACCGCGTCCCTCCAAAACTACGTCGTTTTGATAAAATTATGCTATTTAAGACATTATGCTATTTAAGAATTATGCTCTTGAAGTTTTCCGTATATATATATATATATATATATATATACAAAATGATATGTATGATTTTGGTTGGTGACTGAACTAATCCACTAATTAAACTTTGCCTATGTAAATTAATTTTTGTAAATGTAGTAGGACTCCATTTGAAATGCTAATTCTAACGGATAAGTTTGATTAAAAAAATAATATCTCAACTTCGTAGAAATGTGTCATGTTTACCCAATTTTTCATAAATAAAATTCAACACAAAGTATGGTGGTTATTGTTTTTTACCGCAATAAGAAATTTGAAGTAAAAAATGATCTTGGTAAAATTGTTGAAGATGGGGTGATGAAGAGTACATTAGATATAAATTGTTTAAACTTATACTCCCTTCATTCAAAAATTAGATATACATTCTTGAAACGAAGACTATTAAGGATACAACGACTATTAAGATAATTTTATGTTTTCAACATATCCTTGATATTAGTTAAGAATTTAGTAATAGTTGTGTGATGTTAGAGATGATAGTAAAAGGATAATTATGTTGTTTTATAGTCTAAAACTAGAAATGTATTTCTAATTTTGAAATTGGCTAAAAACGAAAATATATCCCTAATTTTAAAACAGAGGGAGTATTATTTTTTAATTTTCAAATATAATAACCAAAACTTAATTATTGGTTTTTGTTTTTAGGGAACTTAATTAAACTCCAGTATAGTGTAATATAATGTACTCTATTCAAAATGTGCTTTTTCTGTTATTAATTTTTTGCTAAATATCCTTGTTACTGTATTTGTGTGTTTTGGTAGAAATCATTAATTTGTGCTAGATGGGTGGCTGCTGGTGGTGGAGTATAATAATGTGAAACTCATATTCAGTTGTGCATGATAATGACAACCATCTATAGAGGAGAATATCTATAGAAAGCATGGCCCACTTGCTACCTTTAAAAAATAAGTTCTATAATAGAGTAATAAACCTAGTAAAGCTACATAATTGTGTAGTTTTCCTTGTAATAGATTTATGATTCCATGAACATGACAAATTGGCCTGGAAGGGCACATTTTCTGTTCTTTTTTTTTTTCCGGCTAGTGGGTTGTTGCATTTTCTTACTAATGTCATCAAAGATATGTGTAAGAGGGTGATGAGTCAAGATAAGTATGTTTCTATGCTTCAACTCCAGCAATGGGTCAATGGATCCAACATTGGAGCCAAGTATGACACGAACTATTATATTCTAATTCTGCATGAACCCATATGGTTCTGAGTTCTTTTGAGATCTCTGATTGTAATTAATTAATCAGATTCCTCATAAATAGGGATTTTCTTGTAATTTTATATATGAGGGGATATGATAGTATAATAATTATATTTTAGTTAGTGTCCAAGTTAGCACGTTTGCAATTATTTCCCCACCCCCTTAATTTGATAAAAAAAAAATTATTAGAAAAAAGGGAGGACGGGGAGCCCTCCAAGAAAAACAAAGTGGAACTAAACAAACTAAAGGATAATCAGGAGAAGCCAACCGTGCTCAGAGCTCTACTTGCACATAGCTCTGCATTATTTGCTTCTTTGGGTTCTAATTTTTGGTTATTACCTATTTATTAATTACTTCATGAAATTCCTTATAGTAGTTGCTAAATTTGAAATCTATATTCCATGGTAAACTTATCTTTATTTTGTACAGATGCTAAACTTGATCAAAGTAATTGATTCGTGTGGCTAATGGGTTACATATGTGGACAAATTTAATTGCAGATATATATCGTGTTACTGAAGGATATTTCTGAAATCTTTTCCCATCTATTGGAAATATTTGTGGAAAATATTCAATGCGGTTAATCAGTTTGTAGATTTTGGTTCTTCTGTAATGGTTAGTCTCCAATAAAGTCTTCTTTGTGAGTTGATCCTTCAGGATGTTCTTCATCTCTGGTTTCATTTTTCTGCACCTTTAAATCCTAATGTTCCATCTTAACAAGCCAAACAGATAATCTTGTAAAACCAAAATCAGTTATCTGGTATAGTATTCATAGACTTTTTTTCTGGTAAACTGTGTTACGGTGTTACCTATATTAACAATAAACAAGAAACAGAAAGCAGGGGGGCATCCCCCAAAACTCAACCATTACAATCTGCACTAATCCTGTCCTCTATGATTCCTCATCACCAATCAACAATTTATCTATAGTGACATTCTTTTATTGGATCCTCTAAATTGCCAAATAATCCAATCATCATAATTTCTAGGAAGTTTCTTCCTAGAACATATCTTGGCTTTTAATAATTACTAAATATCTTTCAATAATCCTATCCAATGTATCTGTTCCTGCTGAATAATCCCAAGATTTCTTTCTTGTAATTTTTAGCCATTCTTCTCCCTTATCTCCAAACTCCTTGGTTTGAAACTTTTTCATTACATAGTCAACTTCTCTACTCCAATGTTCCACATTGTTTTGAATCATCTATAGCAGTATATGGACAGGTAATAACAGATATATAGACAGATTGTTATACTGGGGAATTTCTAGTATTATTATGAGGGGATATAATTGTACAATATTTCTATTTTACTTAGTGTCGAAGTTAGTAGTGGAGTACATGTTCAGTTATTTGCTGTGTTTTTTTTGGATAAGAGAATAATATATTTAGAAAATAGAAGACTTACATAGAGGAAGGACAAATCCGACAAAGAGTCCTCCAAGAAAAACCAAGTAGAACAAAACTAAATTGCTAATAAAGAAAAGCCAGAAAGACCTCTATAAATATCGGACAATGCCACCCTTCCCAGAGCAATGGGAAAGAAAGATAACCATTAACCAAAATTAGTAGTTGGTAAACTATTCGTGGGGAAAAAACACAAACACGGGTATACCACAGAATTCAACCATATACAATCTGCAATAATCCTCTCTGACTCGTATAACAAACAATTTATCTACAGTAGCATTGTGACGCCCCCCAAACTCGGGCCTATATAACCCAATTTGAGTCGTCAAAATACAAAACAACATACATAAATTTCCCTAATTATATTTATTACAATGCCGTGTATTGTACGACAGTACACAAACTAAGTTCTCACTATAATTATTTGCACACTATTTTATAACTAAGTGAGGACAACCACAGCTACTAAATCAGACCGTTACTCCATTCCCATGCTCTCCCCACTAGCCCAAGTTACATTCTCATTTCTTGAAAAGAATTAAAAACAAAAAGGTGAGTTCAAATAGCACAGTAAGGAATATCATGACTATGATAACAAAAGAATAAAATTATCTTTTAGCCTTCAACAGCGATAAAGCAGAGATTTAAAAAATATTAAACAACATAAGTTTTTAACAAATAATTGCAACGGAGTGAGAAATCCATTAGGGTAGTCAAATAGACAATAATGTCTACTATCTTCTCAATTTAAAATTCATCATCAAGATTCCATCAACTGTAACACCAATGGTTATGGTCATGCCAAACAACAGTTCTTCTTTGCACTTGGGCTAAAGAAAATTTTCGCCACGTGTCTTTGCCACACAGACTAAAAACACTCAACAACCATATTGTCTTTGCATCCAGGTCAAATACATTCACAACAACTCGAGTCCTGATGGTTAGTACAAACAACAAAGAATAAACATAAATAATATGAATAATAAAACAATGAATGAATATTGGAGATCTGCAATTTATTTATACTGAATAAGTTAATTTGTTCATAGTCCAATAATGTCCAAATTGTCAACATGATGTCCATAATATCAGAATGAGTTCAAGTCCATGGGTATTGTCCAAGATTCATAGATAGTAAGTTCAACGGTAAAGTTCACGGTACAAGTAATATTTAACAGTCTAAAATGTTCACAATTCAAATAGAAAGTTCAAGTCAAAACGTTTATAGTCCAATTGAAAAGTTCAAAGTCCAAAATGTTCACAGTCCAAAGGTTCAGTTCAAATACAACGGTTACAATTCAACAGGAAGGTTTAGGTCAAAAGATATTATATGAAGCACAAACTATTAAAGAAATTTTAACGAATTGTTATTTTAGAAATTTTCACTGTTTAATGTTAAGGGTTGTAGAAACGAATAATGATTTCTTACCATAGAAAATTTAAATTTAGGAGTATGAAAGTAAATGATATCCATTGCCTTAGCACATGACTAGATTCTGCTTCCAATATAAGAGATCAACCTAAATGTATATTTATGATTTAATTAGTAATTTCCTTATATAAGTTTTATGGTATACACTAACTTGTATCTTGTAAAATTGCCAAAAATATATTGATAGTATTTGTAAAATAATTTGTGTAGTGTACAAAATGGAGAAGAATAAACTTTCAAATTATTTTTTTTTGAATGAATAAAATAACATTTCAAAACAATCTTCTAGAGGAAGCTTTTCAAAATGAATCTTCTAAAGGAAGAGTTCTAAAGCAATCCTTGCACTGATGTTACTATTCTTAGCACACTAAAAGAAGCACTCACACTAAGAAATATTTAGAAAGTGGGGGAAGAACAAGTAAGAAGATTATTGGGGGGGGGGGGATTTTTTGTACTTTCTTATTCAATATATGGACCATTAACGAGAAACTCAAAGCTTTGTAAGAAGCCGTAAGCACGTACATGAAGTTGGCTGCCGCTTGCAACCCAAGGGATCTACTTAGTCTAATTCTTTATTTTCTTTTGATTATTAGCTTACTTGTTCTTTATGGTTGTGGTTAGATATTTACCGTTCTGGTTAGATTGTATGTTTTTCTCTGACTTAAATTCGCTTGCTTCTAGTGGTCGGTAAATTAATGTTTGTGATGTTGGAAACTTAAACTCCTCTTTGTTCTAGAAAAAGGTAAGGTTAATCTTCATCTAGTGTTGTCCCAAAAAACAAGTTAGTTTGGACATCTCTTTGAGATATATATAGGACTTCGTCATGTAAAAATGGAAACTTAAGGATTTTTTGTACTTTCTTATTCAATATATGGGCCATTAATGAGAAACTTAAAGCTTTGCAAGAAGCTGTAAGCAAGTACATGAAGTTAGCTGTCGCTTGCAACCCAAGGGATCTACTTGGTCTAATTCTTTATTTTCTTCTGATTATTAGCTTACTTGTTCTTTATGTTTGTGGTTAGATATTTACCTTGCTGGTTAGATTGTATGTTTTTCTTTGACTTAACACTTGCCCCTAGTGGTCGGTAAATTAATTGGAAACTTGAACTCCTCTTTGTTCTAGTTTTCTAGTGGTAAGGTTAATCCTCATCTAGCGTTGTCCCAATAAACAGGTTAGTTTTTGATATCTCTTTGAGATCTAGGACTTCATCATGTAAAAATGGAAACTTTAGGATTTTTTGTACTTTCTTATTCAATATATGGACCATTAACAAGAAACTTAAAGCTTTGTAAGAAGCTGTAAGCACGTACATGAAGTTGACTGCCGCTTGCAACCCAAGGGATCTACTTAGTCTAATTCTTTATTTTCTTCTGATTTTTAGCTTACTTGTTCTTTATGTTTGTGGTTAGATATTTACCTTGCTGGTTAGATTGTATGTTTTTCTCTGACTTAAATTCACTTGCTCCTAGTGGTCGGTAAATTAATGTTTGTAATGTTGGAAACTTGAACTCCTCCTTGTTCTAGTTTTCTAGCGGTAAGGTTAACCTTCATCTAGCATTGTCTCAAAAAACATTTTCTGAGTTTGGACTTTTTATTTTATTTTTTTGGTTTGGGGTGGCGGGGGGAGGGGACTTATGTAAGTCCTCTTTTTTCTGCAACAACATGTCAATTGTATAATTCTGACCACGTCTCTATTTCACAGTTTAAGTGGCGCTTATTGAAGAAGGCTTCACAAGTTATCTATTTACACTTTGCTTTGAAAAAGAGAGCCATAGTTGAGGAATTCCATGGGAAACAAGAGCAGGTTTCATTTTATTCTTCTAATAAAAATTTCATTTTAAATTTTTAGTTTCATTTAGATCTTTATTTATATATTCCCTCGGTTCCACGAAAAGTGTCCCATTTGCCAATTTTTTTGTTCTATAGAAGAGTCATCTTTTTATTGATGGTAGTATAAAATGACACAATGTCATCAAGATTTCATTATCATGCCATCATTATTGAACTTAAGATTTATTAATTTTAGGGGTAAACTTGGAACAAAAATACATCCTTAATGTTTGCAAATGGGAATCTTTTTGTGGAATGGTGGGAGTAAATTTTTTGGAACATTTTCTTATTCAGATATATTACTTTATGTTTTCTGGTGTAAGGTTAAAGAGTGGCTTCAAAACATGGGAATAGGAGATCAGACGGCCGTTGTGCATGATGATGATGAACCTGAAGATGGAGCAGTTCCTATATATACAGAAGAAAGTTCCAAGCATACGTAATTGCTAGTACAGTATTTCCTATTTGACGATTCAAACTGCCAAAAAGAGAGTTTTGGAAATACTTATGATTCTCAAAGATTGGTTTATTATGCAGAAATGTTCCATCCAGAGCTGCTCTGCCAATCATTCGCCCATCACTTGGCAGGCAGCAGACAATTGCAGACAAAGCAAAAGTTGCAATGCAAGGGTATCTTAATCACTTTCTGGGAAACATGGATATTGTAAATTCTCGAGAGGTAGATACAAACATATATTAGGTTGTCCAAACAACTAATTAGAGTCAATAAGTTGTGAAAAAAGGAGGTGAAACTAGGAATTAAAAGTAAACTACCTTCTGCATGCCAAATTGGATCAAGTATATGCACTTGCATTCCCGACTCTCTGTATATTATACCATGCTTTTGAATCTAGAAGTGAGTATATCTCATCCTAAGTCAGTATTGAAGGATTAACTTTATCTTAAAGACATCGATTGAAATATGAAGTATTATTATGCTGAATATATTTCTAGTTTATATTTGAAATTCTCTAATTATTATCATTTTCATAGGAATCTAATATTCTCTATGAAGTTACCTCTTCGATATACATATAATGACTGGTATTGGGATCAACACCCTTATTATGAATACATCAGGTCAAGATTATACTGCATAAATATAAAATGATTTTTTTATTTTCCTTGCTAAAAGTGGTATTACCTCTGTGGCTTCTCTATGGGCGTTCCTTTGAATCAATTGCTGTATTTTGCTGACAACTCCTGAAATAATTACTTAAGGTCTGCAGTTTGATCTTTTTCTTATTTCTTGTTTTTTTTCCGGTTTATTTAAAGTTTTGTTTTCATTGCATTCAAAAATATGTTTCGTTGATAGGTCTGCAAGTTTCTGGAGGTCTCTAAGTTATCCTTTTCACAAGACTATGGTCCAAAGTTGAAAGAAGATTATGTAACGGTCAAGCACCTTCCAAAAATTTCAAGGGCAGATGCAGAAACAAGAGGTTGTATATGTTGGTGGTCTGGTTGTTGTAACAACAACTGGCAAAAGGTAAGCATTACCGGAATAACATTTGATATTTGTTTCTGCATTGGAAAGCAGATGTAAGGTATGTGTTCATTAGTGTAATTTGTAGGTGATACTTTTCTTGTATTCCAGAAAGCAGAATTCCTAATGGAAGATATTCTATTGAAATGATATATTCCTTATTAGAAAAACATTAATACCTGCCTTTAAGATATATTCCTAACTTAGAGATCCTATTATGTGCCTTGACATTTCTCATGCTCACTTTCCCAATTATAATTAAGGCGTACTGATAAGCTTTTCAATTTTTTTTACTTATAAGTTGTGATCTTCTCATATGTGTGGTTGTCAAGTCTTAGTTTAATGTTTTTTCTAAAATGTGCTATAATTAGCAACTCAATACATTATTAACATATTTCTTTCTCCAATAAAATCTTGGTATATGTTTGTAGTGAGATGATAACAGGTGATTGGTACAATAAATTTGATAATCTTTAGTGAGTTTCACCATAGCAGAAGCACATCACAGTGGATTATTTATAAGTTTATAACTGTTACACGCTATTATTCAGTGACAATAATGTAGCAGTTAAGCAGAAACCACAGATGCAGAGCATCTGACAACAGAAGTACCAGAGTATCTGCACAAAAATTTTCTGACAGTTATAGTTTACCTAGTATTTGAATAACAGGGAGAAATTTCACATTGCACAGTGCCTAAGAATTTTCATTGTTATTCTCGTGAAAGTTTTACATAATAAGAATATCAATCTAGGCATGCTGTAACACCTTGGTGCATATGGTCATCCAAACTTTATAAATCTCCTCTTCTTAACATTTATTGATATTTTTAGAGTTTCCATTATTGCAAACAGCTGAAAATTTGAATTTCCTCTCATGGTTTAATTGTCCTTCTGCATAAGCCTGACACTAAAATCTGATTTCAAGACTATCCTAGTTAATCTATGTGAATAGCTTGGTTGTTCAACTAAATTTTACAAGTACCTGGATAGATTTGCACTCAACATCTGTGGTTGTTAAACTGTGGTGGTGCTGGATCTACTTATCTTTAAGAAGAGAAAATTCACCCATGACTTTTGGGAAAAGTTTTTCACAAGTATAATTTTAAAAGCTAGCACAAAGGGCCTGAAAGTGCATTATTATTTTATCACATATTATCCCCCCCCCCCCAAAACCCTCGCAGAGAAATCCAGTATCTGCACTTTGTTGTGGCATTTTCTAAACAACTACAGATTTAAGTTATTGTAAGATACACAAATGCCCTTTGTTGTGGCTCTTACAAATCCCTTACTATAGTACCATCAAGATACATTTGTATTCCACTGGTCTCTGTCTTAAGCCTTTTACCTTTGTTTTCCAACATGAATACATGATCAAATTTATATTGCACATAGGTTTGGGCTGTCCTGAAACCTGGCTTCTTGGCATTACTGAAGGATCCTTTTGATGTTAAACTTCTAGACATTATGGTTTTTGACATGCTACCTACTTCAAATGGTAATGGAAAGGATCATCAAGTTTATCTGGCAGATGAGATAAAGGAACGCAATCCACTGCGTTATGCATTCCAGGTTAGTAGTTTGTAGTCTACCATTTTCCGCTATATTTTCTGATGTATTTAAAATGAAATGAGAGAAAGGAAAACATAGTTTCAAAAGATTATTTATTTTCAGTTGTTGACATAGAAAGGTGACACACTAATTACGAAATCAAAAACTTGGCATTTATTTCTCCTCTGGATTGCCTTGGACTGAAATACAATTGATGTAGAATTTTGAAATTATAACGTTAATATTGTCTAGATAAAATTTTAATTTGTATTAGTTCATTTATTTCTTTCTTAATATCTGGAATGCTCAAAAGGTTTCTTGTGGAAACCGGAGACTGAAGTTAAGAGCTACAAGTTATGCTAAAATCAAAGACTGGGTATCTGCAATTAATGGTGTCGGTGTAAGACTTCCTGAAGGTTGGTGTCGTCCTCATCGCTTTGATTCTTTTGCTCCTTCAAGGGGTTTGACTGAAGATGGAAGCCAAGCTCAATGGTTTGTGGATGGAAAAGTGGCATTTGAAGCAATTGCATCTGCAATAGAGAATGCAAATTCGGAGGTTCAAATTCTCAAGTTGCCATATCACAAGCTGAATTTTGATTATTCAAACATTTGACATTTGAAACACTACTAATAGTTTATTGCATGCAGATATACATTACCGGATGGTGGGTTTGCCCAGAATTGTACCTGAGACGTCCATATCACACTCATGCCTCCTCTCGACTTGATGCTTTACTTGAAGCTAAAGCTAAACAAGGGGTCCAGGTTAGGATAGTGAAAAATGAATTTATATATATATATGTATATATATATATATATATATTTTATTTTACTCTACAATAATTCCATGACCTATCTATATTTGTTGAAGTGATTGTTTATTGAACTTTAGATTCTAGGAATTTTTATGTCCAGTTATTTATTTATTTTTCTAAAAGTCAAATTGTGAGAGCTGATAGAAATTATAACCTGACTGTTTAGTTATCAGAACCTAGATTGTTAGAGCATTATGTAGGAAACAGAACCTCTAGCCTCATTTATGTCTGCTGTAATAAAATCGGATATGTTGACATACTTGTATTCCTGCATTAAGTCAAACATTGTACAAATAGTAGCTCTTGCCTTCTAATTGTTATGTCCCTTGTTATTATTTGGAATGTCTTGACAAAGAACTGTATGCATTACCATCATAATTTTGCTCCTTGAATTGCATTTAATAATGTCCATTTCTTGTTACTAGTTGAATGTGCTGTAGATTGATTTCTTTAACATACATGACCTACAATTTCTGCAACTTTCATGTAACTCTTACTTTGCTCAATTATAATGATTTTTCTAGCACTTTCATGCTGAATCAATGTTCTAAAAGGCGCTATGCGGGTGACCGAGGGGGGCCTAGCGCCTAGGGGGCCTAGGCGGAATTTTTTATTTTAAGCCAATTTTAATATTGTATCTTACATTTATCCAAACAAAATAATAATATAAAGCAAAATAATCTATAATAAAGATAATATAGACATTTGCTTAAAGTTCAAACACATATCCATATTGTTAATGTCAAAGTTCAAACACAAACATGCAATTGTTCAAAGTTCAAATATATTTTTAACGTATTAGTTTTATTCATAAACAAGATTGCTATTAAATAATAAAATTTAAAATTTCGAGAATTTAATTCAATATTAAAACTTAAGAAACTAAACATAAATTTAAGAATTATATTGAATTAAACTAAATATTACAAATGTATCATCATTTATATAATTTGAAGTTGGTACAAGTTCAAAGAATTACAACTATAATAAAATTATGGGAATTGTTAAATCCACAACACTTTTTATTATTTCCACAACAAAAGTGTCGCTGTAGATGTATAGCGACAGTGAAAACTGTAGCTATAGGATCTATAGCGACACTTTTGTTGTGAAAATAACATTTTTTGTTGTGGATTTAACAGTTCCCTAAAATTATCCATTTTGACTTGATACTGTTCACTTCTTGTTGTGATTTAATATGCTACAACCTGCATTATGAATATGGTAAATCATTAGAAAAATAAATATATCAAGATTTGGTTTGGGTAGTTATTAAAATAAAAATAAAAAATCTCAGCCTAAACCCCGCCTAGGCCCGCTTAATTTTTTAGAGGAATTTTTTTACCACATTGGGCCTAGGTGAGACGCCAGGGGGCCTAGCGCCTAGGCGAGGCACCAATGGGGGGCCTAGGACCTAGACGGGGCGCCAAGGGGTGCCTAGTGCCTGGGCGGGGCGGACCTAGGCGTAGATTTTTAGAACAATGTGTTGAATTCTGTATTTTCTAAAAATAAGTTTATCTCGAATAATTTCCTATTTGACGGATTATTAATTGATCCTCTAAGACATTAAGTTTGTAACATCTTCAATCAAATAGATATCTCGGAACAGTGCACTATTATTGAGTACTTCTTTATAACTTTTCTAACCCTAAAACTATTAAATAATTAATTTACTATTGTGCAGATTTACATTCTTCTCTACAAGGAGGTTGCTATTGCTTTAAAGATCAACAGTTTATACAGCATGAGAAGACTTGTAAATATTCATGAGAACGTGAAAGTGTTGCGTTATCCTGATCATTTATCAACTGGCATTTACTTATGGTATGCTACAATGAGTTCAATACACCAAACTTTCTCATCAACAATGTGAAAAATTAGAATTTTGTCATGCAATTCAACACAGAGATATCTTTTTACGAATTCTTATGAAACAATGACTGAAGATTTCCGGGTATATGCAGGTCACACCATGACAAAATTGTCATTGTTGATCACAAAATTTGCTTTATTGGAGGACTTGATTTGTGCTTTGGTCGGTATGATACCTTTGAACACAAAGTGGGTGATTACCCTCCTTTTCTTTGGCCTGGAAAAGACTATTACAATCCAAGGTAAATTCTATATTTCTCTCTCTCTCTCTCTCTCTCTCTCTCTTGAAAGTAGAGTTGATAATTATGTACATTATTGAAACTTGGAATTGATTTTTTAGACAGTTAGACCTTTGCAGTACAAGTACAATAGTTGGAACTTTGTTCAGAATAGGAAGTATGCTTACAATATATTGGTAATACAGTTTCCTAGTAATTTATGATCTCTTTAATTGTGCAAGACTTAAACATATGTATTAGTATTCAATGTATTAGATTGATTGAAGTTGATGATATCATCTTGATGGACCCATAGGACATGCTAGGAAAAATTAGAGACCATATGATGCTGTTATACATGGTGTCTGCCAACAACTTGGTCTGAATAAATTTTATAATATGATTATCAGTGTACTTTGAAAATTTATTATTTTTCATTTTGGTTTGGACAGAGAATCTGAACCGAACTCTTGGGAAGATGTTATGAAAGATGAATTGCAGCGTGAAAGATATCCACGTATGCCGTGGCATGATGTTCATTGTGCTCTTTGGGGACCACCATGTCGAGATGTTGCTAGACACTTCGTTCAGCGATGGAACCATGCTAAGGTTGATCTTAAATTGTCTCTAGCCTGTCCATGAATCATTTTAAATTTTAATTTAGTTTATCATTTATGCAGAACAATAAAGCTCCAAATGAGCAAGCGATACCACTACTTATGCCGCAACACCACATGGTCATCCCACACTACATGGGGCGAAGCAAAGAAACAGACATTGAAAGTAGGGGCAATGAAGTAAAGCAGAAAGATATTAGTCACGAGGATTCCTTTTACTCCCAATCTCCGTCTGAAAATGTTCCATTGCTTCTTCCTCGGGAAGCTAATCAACTGGATTCTAAAAGTCTAGATAGCAAGTTAAAGTTAAATGGTATAGACTCTGATCAATGTCATTTTGATCAGCTTGAACCTTTGATTCCTGAAATGCAGACAAATGATTTTGTAGATAAGCTTGATTCCATGGATAAGAATATTGCGGATGGGCAATCTGACTTACCAATTTCAGAGGACTGGTGGGATGTACAAGAGCAAGGCTCTCAGGTGGTTTCAAATGATCAAACTGTACAAGTGGGTCTGCGTACCGCATGTCATTGTCAGGTTTGCCCTACCTTTTAAAGTTATGCAGGTTATATATGTGTGTGTGTGTGTGTGTGTGTTATGATTTATGGATATTTCCTATTGGTTGTTAACAAGTGCAATTAATTCCTGGATCTCCATAAAGTGAAAATATCATAGCACCAAAACATTGTGATATCATAGAATTGAAATAATTTTACATGCTTCCATCTAGGCTGTATGATTTTGAACTACAAGCCTGTTAAGGAACGATAAACAGGTACAATTTGTAAGCCGAACATATTGATGGACTTCCATGTCAATTTTGTAAACAATATTATGTGGTTGAGTAGATGTGTGTTATGGATATTTGAGATTATTATTATTATATTCTCCATATTCTTTCATGTGTGCATCAAGCTTAATTAACTCCCGTTTCTTGTGTCTGTAGGTTATCAGAAGTGTCAGTCAATGGTCCGCTGGAACAAGCCAAACTGAAGAGAGCATTCATAGAGCTTATTGTTCTCTCATCGAGCAAGCAGAACACTTTGTCTACATTGAGGTAACATAACTATATACAGTGAACTTCCTATTTACTATCAAGTAATAGATCTATAATCAAAATGTTCTTTCATGATTTCTTCTTGATTAAGGCCAAACCTATGACCACATTCATAACTAACTTTGAGGACATGCTTAATATAATAAAAAATGCTCAAGGATTCAGTTCCCCAACTTTTCTTGAGACCTATACCTCATTCTACAAGTGTATAAAAACTATATATGAAAAAAGGATCTACCTGATATAGGAGAACTATTCTTCTTCAGAATTCTAGTTACCATATATCTCAAATACTTGCTGTATCTTGAAGGTCCTCTCAGAACAAAATCCCTATCCTCAAATTTGAAGAACTCAAGCACCTGCAACACTCGAACTTAAGTAGTAATTAATATCATGCACTGCATTTGACTTTGAATCCATGTATTCTATTATCTAGCAATCTGTTGCTCCATAACATATATAAGTCCTTATTCCTTCTGTTGGGAGGCATGAACTACCTAGTCTGTGTTCAGATTTCTAAAGTCTGACTCTGTGTCAGCCTTCAGCCTCATATATTTTGTCCTAGAAACATGGAGATGTGCAGAATCTCATAAGTTGAATATCAACGCAAAGGCGTGAGATGTCAAGTTTGGTTTAAAGAATACTTTATTGAGGAAATGGAGTTGATGGAACTTTATGTTAGTTTCCTGAAATTTAAACATCTATTCTTAAATTGATCGAGTTGCTATAAAAAGGAGATATTCATTTGAAACTAAGAAGAGAATACTAATTTTTATCAAGATTGTTTTTATTCTTATTGTTATGTGTCTTTTACTTGCAGAATCAGTTTTTTATATCAGGCCTTTCAGGAGATGAGATCATACAGAACCGCGTCCTGGAAGCTTTATACAAGCGTATTATGAAAGCACACAAAGAAGAGAAGTGTTTCAGAGTTATTATTGTCATGCCACTCCTGCCTGGCTTCCAGGTATGGAGTTTTGTTTCAATTCTAGAGGTTTTTATTTGGAGTATTCCTTCTCTTCTATCAAGTTGATTCTCTTAACTAACAGGGGGGTCTTGATGATGGTGGTGCGGCAACTGTGAGAGCTATAACTCATTGGCAGTATCGAACCATTTCCATAGGAAAGAACTCAATATTGCATAATCTAAATGAATTATTGGGTTCTAAAACAGATGACTACATATCTTTTTACGGTCTCAGAACACATGGTAGACTTTGTGATAGTGGTCCTGTGGTCACAAGTCAGGTAATCTTGCATGACATATTTTTTTCTTTTTTGATTGCGCGCGTGTGTGTGTGTATATATATTTATTTTGCTTCTTTAATTTCTATTGTTTTATTCATTATGAAACTGGTTACTTTCGGAATGCTTGTGTTGCATCCAAATATATTCACTTGAAAGGAAACACATTGTGGCGGAGGCAAAAGTCCTTATTATTCATTAATCATGATCCTCTAATTTATTATAATAATTTATACTAAAGACCCTATATACATGCTAAATACAATTTGACACCACAACGTAGGCTGATAACTCATTGCACTCAATCTTGTTAATTAAACCTTCAACTTCACACTCGAAAACTAATGGTGAACTATGTCAACTCACATGTTACCTTAATAAATACATATAATATATATATATATATATATATATGTGTGTGTGTGTGTTTGGATGGGCTAACTAAGCAACAAATAGATCAGAATCCTTTTTTTCCATTTAAATTATTTGGAATGCTCACAATCCTATTTCAACCTTTATTGAATGGATGGTGGTTCATCTCTTAACTAACTTCTTCCTTTGAAAACTGATAATTTTATCATTCAATTTCAGTAAAAAGTTAGCTAAATTTAATACAAATCTCCATGCAGGTGTATGTACATAGTAAACTGATGATAGTAGATGACCGAGCTGCATTGATTGGATCCTCAAATATAAATGATAGGAGTTTGCTTGGATCAAGAGACTCTGAGGTGAAAATTTAATCTTGCTCCATAATTGTTATATTACTCCATGTGAATGTTTTGCAAAGTATGTCAGAGTGAAGACCGAAACATTCCTTTCAAACTAATGTAAGTTACATAATTGTGATGCTAATTATTATCACTTACCTCGGTTTGAGGAATCTATAACACAATTTTGGATTGTAAAATGGTGACAAGTATAGGTATTAGAACTTGAAAAAATTACATATGGACATCATATTTCATTTGTTATCCAACAACTACTCTGAATTGTATCATTTGTTTCTTCTAATAGTCTGATTAGACCCCGTATTTTGTTACAACCATAGTCTGATTTATAGGGACAAAACTAATGGATAGTGATTGATTGACTTGATCATATACACATTTAATCAAAGAATGAATGTTATTTCTGATACTAAAGTTGCTGCCTTAGATTGGGGTACTCATTGAAGATAAAGATTGGGTGGAATCATCAATGAACGGGGAGCCTTGGAAGGCTGGAAGATTTACATTTAGTCTTCGCCTTTCTTTATGGTCAGAGCACCTTGGTCTTCATTCTGGCGAGGTTCGTAATGTTGAAAAATTTAATGCTAGTCAACTTCTTCGTTCAGACAATCTTCAACTTGCTTCTTAATTATCAATGAGAGACTTCTTCTCCTTCGCCTACATCATCTAATGTGTTTTTCTTTCTTTTTATTTCTATAAACTCATAAAACTGCACTCAATGGTACATCATCTTTTTTTCTTCAGATTAATAAAATCAGAGACCCTGTGGCTGACAATACATACAAAGATTTGTGGTTGGCAACTGCAAGGGTGAGAATGGTTTTGCACTTTAAAACATTACTTATGCTTGTTTTGATTTCAAACAAATTCCAGGAAATCAATGCACATAAAAATATTTAAAACATTTCTTGATTTTTAATCTTCCAAATGCCTCAGGAATGGCCCTGCTTTGCAGTTCATGGCTTTCCTTCAGCTTCCAAGCAATAGTACTAAAGCATGGATATTTTTTCTTGTTTTCGTTCTTATTTCTTATGGGAGGGTTTTTCTTATCCTCCATTCTATTGTCTTCAAAAAAGGTCTTCATTTTTTATCTTAAAAAAAACTTCCATCTATTTTGCAGGAAAATACAAAGGTCTACCAAGATGTTTTCTCTTGCATCCCAAATGATCTTATACACTCCAGGTACAACAATGCTGTCACAATCCTCTTCTTTTATAATTTCTCATTCCTTCATTTCATCTTGTGTAAGTAATTCACATTCATCAAATGTAGATCCTCACTGAGACATAGTATGAGCCATTGGAAAGACAAACTCAGGCAAACAACAATTGATTTAGGAGTAGCTCCTACGAAACTGGAAACCTGCAGTCCGAATGGAGAAATCACGGTAACAGATCCAATGGAGAAACTAAAGTCAGTTAGCGGTTTTCTTGTTTCTTTTCCATTAGAGTTCATGTGCCAAGAAGATTTGAGGCCGGTGTTTAGTGAGAGCGAGTTTTATGCATTTCCTCAAGTCTTTTACTAAGTATAGTATAATATGATGAAGTCGAATGCACCATACAACAACAAAAAATACACTTAAGATTCATTACAAAAGAAGATTTAGAGAAGTCTAATCCTCTTAAGATTGCGGATATTAAGAATTAACCGGTGGCTAAGTTGGCGTAATTGCATACTCTGTAGACTAATTACAACTTGTATAGTAGGAAAGAGGAGTTGTTGCCATTTTTTAGAACTGCATACACTTTAGATTAAGTGTATAGTAGGAAAAGAAGAGTCCATTTGAATAGTGCAGATGCAATTTGTAAGATGTTATGATCTTTTGATTTGTTAGTGATTGAATATTTGAATATACCTGACAAAAAGGGAATGTTGGTGATCTTTTAGTTATGTATCCTTGTACTGCTGTTATGGTTTGTGCTCAGTAAGATTGTGATTTTTGTCAAGGGGAAAAAAAGGGTTCTGATTCTGATCTTTTAATTACTATGTACGGAAACTTTTTATTAACTTATTTATTTCTAGATAGAAGACGAATTTAGCACAAACAAGATAGAATAGGGATAATCTGTTAGTTTGGTTATACGTTGTAGAAAATCACTAGATAAAAAATAAAATCTCAAAAGAGAGAAATCAATTTTCTCGTGCAGAAAATAAATTCCACAAAAAGAAGAATAAAATATTATTATTATTATTAAAAAGAAAGCTCGAAAAAGGTATACAGGGGAAAAATAGATAGGGGATGCCTCTTTATAAAAAATATATTCAAATTTCCAACCGTCTTGGATCGAATATCACCAATAATTTATATATATACCCACAAGATTAATACATCAATAATTAGGAATTTTTAGATAAATCTGACTATACAAATGTGTTGTTTCCTAAGGACATTTGGAGATTTAAAAGGGGTTAAATAAATATTTTAAATTTTTTTTAGTTAATGGATTATTACCAAATAATTAATTAAGTAGAGTTAATTAAGCACAACGGAATAAAGTAAATAATCCAGGAGGTTTTAAGTGGTTTGGAGTACAAATACGTCTTAGTCCACTTTTCTACCATATGAGTAGCAAATCCAATATGGATGCAGGGGTGGGGTCACTTAGATTAGATCACTAAGATCTATTATAATACTGAATCACTAAGGGGTTGTTTATTTAGAACTGAATGGTTAAATGGTTGAATCGGTCAGCCATTTAGACGATTTGGTTTAGACGATTTGGGCTGAATGGTTTAATGTCATTTTTTTGGCTGAATGAAGTTTTTTTTATTACAATAGTAACTATTATATTAAGTAATATTAAATAAATTTATAACAATTTTGAATTTTTTTTAGAGGGGTAAATAATACAAATATGTTATTGAGATGTTTCATACATGTCAATTATTAAACAATTTTTTCATTCAGATTCAGATTTATATTCAACTTATACAGATTCAGATTTTGATTCATTCAGTTTTTATCAAACACCCTCTAAGATTCATTCGAGTCACTTAGTCTCGACAGATGTCACTAAGACAAGGTCACTAAGAGTAGATCACTGAGATCTCTTCAAGTCACTTAGACTTGGAACTAAGGTCACTTAGATAAGTGAATCATAGAGAGAAATATAATTTCTGAGGTGTTATTAAGTTGCGTTAAACTTAGCTTCTGAAGTACTTAGTAGCAGAACAAGTAGTTCTAATTTCGTAGAGTAATGCTCATTTTACTTTGGCAGAGGTTTAACTTTGTAATTAGTGATTCATACTTATATTTGAATCCTTTTACTCTTTTATAGGTTGCCTTGAAATGTTCCCGTTGGAAAGCTGTCGTTATTTCATTAAATGTTCCGATCCTAGAAGATTTTTGATGTTGACTTTCAGAGTGACTGTGTCAGCTTACATTCAGATCTGATATGTCTTATCAGACTGTTGCAGCACCAACTAAGTGAGTGCTGTCATATCACCAAATTAGTTGTTAGACACAACACTAGCTAATCTTCCTTTCAAACTTAGGATCTTCGGCGAACTTCTCGAAATCCTTACTCTGCAAGTCTTCTCTATGTCAGTCCAATGTCAGACCTGATATGCTCTACGAATTGCTTGATTGTAGACTTCAATGGTGATCGAAGAGTGTTAGGCTAAACACACTCTACGATTTGTATCGCTCTACGATTCTTGATGTGCTTTACGAATTGATCTGCACTCAACAATCTTCTCTATGATGTCTGTGCAGACTCTACGATCTTTGTATCGCCTTACGATCTTAAAGTGAACTCTGCGATTTCTCTGCAGACTTTGTGATCTTGATTTAACTTTACGAACTTCTGGCAAACTCTACGATCTTGAATCGAATGTTCTATGATAGCTTGGTTGACTCTGCGATCTTTAATAAACCTTACGATCTCTCATAGTAGCTTTACGATGGTTCACTTTAATAGTACTACGATTGATTCAGTCCTATCATCTATACATTTATTTAACTCAATAGATCAACCTAACACATTTGATCTTCTATTCTAAGTTCTTGTATATCAAATTCTCATTTAATGACTTTACAAAAGCTACTGATACATATACACATTATTAAATCAAAATATGCAATTATTCTAACAAAATGTAAAGAACATACAAAAATATTTGACTCTATGAATTCTCATATAACTAGCTAAATGTCTCGTGCCAAGTACGAGTTTATTTTTGAAATAAAATTAAATTAAAATTTTTATTTGTTCTATACATATGATTATTATAATTTTTAATTTAAAATTAACTTGTTATTATTATTAAAATAACTACAAATGTTGCTCAAACAAACAATTATTAAAGACTCACAATTGAGTATTATTAATTTATTTTTCATATTTTTAATTTAATATTTAATCTTTATGTAATTTTTAAATTTAATATTTAGTTTTTGTTTTCAATATTTCGAATTTATATATAGTTTTTAGAGTTCATAAATGAATAGAATTCAAAAGCCTAAACTTAGTGTTTAAGGAATTCTAAATGAAATAATATTATTATAGAATAATAAGTTACCATTATATATGTTAGTTTTAAAATGGAACTAATTTTAAGAACTGATATTTGAGTAAGATCTATTTTTAATATTAATTGTGACGCCCCCAAAATCGGTATACATCACCTATTCTGAGTCGCCAAATACATGGAACAAAATTCAAATACAACTTAATTATACAACAGTCGTGTAAAATACGACTAAACACATGCTGTGAGTTTTAATACAAATATTGTCATCTAGACAATATACAAACTCAATGGGGTCCTCATTACATTTATTATTACATTATTTCACAGAATAGTGAGGACTACTAATGCTATTATCTGGACCATCACTCTGTTCCCCGACTAGTCTCTGCTACGTTCTCATTTCCTGAAGAGAACAATGAAAGCAAAAGGGTGAGCTCAACTAGCCCAGTAAGAAATATTATGACTAAAATAATGCATAATAAATTATCATTAGCCTTCAACAGTGTTAAACTGATAAAATATAACAAACATCAATTTTAACTACAGCGGAACAAGCAATCCATTAGAAGAGTCAAGTAGAGAATAAAATATATTATCTTCTATGATTTAAAAGGTTTTTCATGACTTTTATCGCTGAGACTCAGCTTAATAAATAATCTGCATCATCCCTGCACTACGGTCAAGGATATTCATTAGTATCACAACCATAAATTATCCATGCACCACAGCCAAGGATATTCGTGTATTCATCAATTGTCATGATCATGCCAACAACTGTCCATCAAGCACTACGGGTCAATGAGGACTTTTTTCACATCATTTTTAACATTACGGTCATGATTACACCGAATAATCTCTGGTCATAATCATACCAAGTCCATCTATGTACTACAGGCCACAAATGACTTTCAACATAATATAAACATGAGGATGATGACAATGATATAAGAATTCAATAAAACAAGTTCAAGAATTAATTTATCCAGGAACTAATAATGTCCAAATTGTCAACATGATACTTCTTTGTAGAGTAACACTCAAGAATGCTCAGAAAAATATTTCCATGAAAAGATACTGGATGAAGCGCAAATATCAAGGATATTCCACTAATTTCATAGAGTATAGAAGTCAAAACTTTAACCAACTGAGTATAATAAAGAATGGAATAACAAAAGAAATCACCAGGCATGCGATAGACCGCACAGACATGTTATTCCAACAGAATAATAAATAATGGAACCAGGTCAAACGTAAACGCATCGACAGGATAGTCTAACAGAATAATAAATAATGGAACCAGGTCAAACGTAAACGCACCGACAGGATATTCCAATAGAATAATAAATAATAGAACCAGGTCATGCGTAAACGCACAGACAGGATGTTCCAACAGTATAATAAATAATGGAATAACAGAAGAATTTCACCAAGTATAGGGTATCCCGCGTATACAGGTTATTCCATCAGAATAATAAAGAATGGAATAACAAAAGAATTTCACCAATAAGAAAGAAAGAATACCCCTAACGAGTACAACAAATAATATCCCTTACCGTAAAAGAAGAGTATTTTGACTGGTAGGGCGAGGATATACTCAAAGAAAACTTGCACTACGCTCAAAGCTTTCTTAAACTATAAAGAAATACGCTCAAGAAGAAGAATTCTCTCTATAGTTTCTCTCTCTAGAGTTTCAGTGAATTCGTAAGAAATAATAAAGGAATGAGCTTCTATTTATAGAAGAATGGACTGTATAGTAACTAATTCATGAACGGTCCAGATTGATTTACTTTAAACGGACGGTCCAGATTGGTTTACAATAAAATATAATATATTCTATTTATAATCTAATAAAACGAATAACTTTATAAAAGTATTCTGTTTTATATAAAAAGATTTTACTATGTAAACACTATACAGGCACTATGTAAATACTATGTATAATAAAATATAATATATTCTAATTATTGTCTAATAAAATAGATAACTTTATAAAAGTATTCTGTTTTATGTAAAAAGATTTTACTATTAGTCTAATAAAACGAATAACTTTATAAAAGTATTCTGTTTTATATAAAAATCTTTTCTGTTTTATTACATTAATAATACTAATAAAACAAAACTCATCATCATTATTATAATTTAAAATATTAATCGACCAGGTCGTTCCCAGGAAAGAGGGAGCTTTCCAATAAGAATTTTTTCCCATTGGCGCGCAATTAGGTGATCAAACCTCTCATTGACAAAACTTTTAGATATCGTTAATATTGCAAATAATAACATTAATAACTTTGTTATCTCAATTATTGATTATAAAATATTGACAATAATTGAATCAAATAACGTGAGATACTATGCAGCAATTACTGTAACAATAATTTAACAAAACTGAGTGACTTCTCACGTAAGCATTAATAATCAATATCGTGTGCTACTGTGCAACTACGCGTATTACTATACTTTTAACACCGGGTGTTTCAACATTTAACGGTAAAACTTCCGTCGTTATTTTCATAAATTATTTTTGTCGTTTTCTCAATCTGATAATAATTCTGTTGTGGAGTCCACCAATGATTGTGTCGTTGTACGAATATTCCATGTTAAAAAGAATATTCCCCGACCAATCGAATATTATATAACAACTTGCGTACTTTGCAAAATTTATAAATATTACCCACAACTATAACATTATATCAAATTCATTCCATAATATTTAAAAATGATATTTATAGAAAATTCATCTTTATTCATAAAAGTTGGGGTCTTACAACCTCCTCTTCTTATGAAATTTTGCCCTCGAAATTAGGGTATGTACTTGGTATGTCGAAGAGGTAAGGATACCTTGATTTCATTTCAGATTCTAAATCCCAAGTCATTTTACTCAACATCATGGTTTCTCCACAAAACTTTGACTTGAGATATAACCTTGGAGCGTAGAATATGTTCCTTCTTATCTAAGATTTGAACAGGAACCTCTTCATACGTCAAATCTTCAGCTATTTCGTCCGGTTCTAACTCAAAAATGTGGTTCGGGTCTTCCACATATTTACGTAACATGGATATGTAAAAAATATTATGAACACGAGACATACTTAGTGGTAAAATGAGTCTATAGGCCACAGTTCCTACTCGATCAAGGATTAAAAATGGGCCAATGAATCGAGGATTGAGCTTTCCTCTCTTTCCAAATCTCGTAACTCCTTTCCATGGAACAACACGTAACAACACATGATCTCCTATATCGAATTCCACGTCCTTTCGATGAAGATCAGCATAACTCATTTGTCGATCTTGTGAGGTTTTTATACGTTGTCGGATCGTTTGAATCTTTTCCATAGTCATACGTACCAACTTCGGTCCCAACAACGTTGCTTCACCCACCTCATTCCAGCATACTGGAGAACGACACTTTCTTCCATACAATGCCTCAAATGGAGCCATGCCAATACTTGTTTGATAATTGTTGCGGTAGGAAAACTCCACCAATGATAAGAACTTATCCCAACTTCCCTTGAAGTCAAGGACCAAGAGTTTGAATAGTCCTCTCCGACTGCCCGTCTGTCTGAGGATGATATGCCGAGCTAAATAGTGAATCTATGCCCATAGCTTTCTACAAACTAACCCAAAATCATGAAGTGAATCTTGGGTCTCGATCAGAAACTATGGATACTGGCATACCATGCAGTCTTACAATCTCGTTTATGTACATACGAGCAAGACGTTCAAGTGTATAAGTTTCTCGTATCGGTAAGAAATGAGCAGACTTGGTCAATCTATCAACAATGACCCAAATCGCATTTATACCTTGAGAAACCTTAGGAAGACCGGTAACGAAAACCATGGTAATGTGCTCCCACTTCCATTCTGAAATTTCAAGTGGTTGCAATGGACCTTTTGGTACTTGATGCTCCGCTTTAACTCATTGACAAGTTAAACACCTTGAGATAAACAGCGCTATCTCTCTCTTCATATTGCTCCACCAAAATGTATGACGAATATCATGATACATTTTGGTACTCCCAGGATGGATTGCAAACGGTGTGTTGTGCGCCTCCATCATGATTTTATACTTTAAATCAGGGTCGTTAAGAACACAAAGTCTGGAGTTGACTCGAAGTATTCCTTCTTCATCGATTCTTGCTTTCTGCATAGCACCTTCTTGCAATTTCTTCCTCACACGCATCAGCTCCAGGTCTGTAGCTTGAGCAGCTTTAACTTTATCAATTAAAGTCGATTCTACTCGTATATTCGCCATCATCACATAGGTCCCTGAAGTCTTTAACTCTATCTCCATCCTTTACAAGTCACACAAAATGGGCCTTTGTGTTGACAATATCACACTCGTACTTGTATATGATCTTCTACTCAATGCGCCAGCTACCACGTTTTCTTTTCCAGGATGGTATTTGTGACGCCCCCAAAATAGGTATACATCACCTATTCTGAGTCTTTAAATACATGGTACAGAATACAAATACAACTTAATTATACAACTGTCGTGTAAAGTACGACAAAACATAAGCTGAGAGTTTTAATACAAATATTGTCGTCTAGATAATATTCAAACCTCAAATTCAATATTATTACATTTATTTTCCACTATTTCACTGAATAGTGAGGACTACTAATGCTATCATCTGGTCCGTCACTCCGTTCCCCGACTAGTCCATGCTACGTTCTCATTTCCTGAAAAGAACAATAAAAGTAAAAGGGTGAGCTCAACTAGCCCAGTAGGAAATATTATGACTAAGATAATGTAGAATATATTATCGTTAGCCTTCAACAGTGTTAAACTGATACAATATAACAACCATCAAGTTTAACTGCAGCGGAACAAGCAATCCATTAAAAGAGTCAAGTAGAGAATAAAATCAACTATCTTTTATGATTTAAAAGGTTTTTCATCACTTTTATCGCTGAGACTCAGCTTAAAAATTAATCCACATCATCGAATCACCCCTGCACTACGACCAAAAATATTCTTTAGTATCATGACCACAATTATCCATGCACTACGGGCCAAGAATATTTGTGTATTCAATAATGATCATGATCATGCCAACAACTGTCCATCAATGCACTACGGGCCAATGAGGACTTTTACCACATCATTTGTAACAATACGGTCATAATTACACCGACTAATCCCTGGTTATAATCATACCAAGTCCATCTATGCACTACAGGCCAGAGATGACTTTCAACAAAATATAAACATGGGGATGGTGACAATGATATAAGAATTCAATAAAACAAGTTCAAGAATTATTTTATCCAGGAACTAATAACATCCAAATTGTCAACATGATACTGCTTTGTAGAGTAAAATTCAAGAATGCTCAGAAGAATATTTCCATGAAAAGATACTGGATGAAGTGCAAATATCAAGGATATTCCACTAATTTCATGGAGTATAGAAGCCAAAACTTTAACCAACTTAGTATAATAACGAATGGAATAACAAAAGAAATCACCAGGCATGCGATAGACCGCACAGGCAGGTTATTCTAACAGAATAATAAATAACGGAATCAGGTACGGCGTAAAACGCACAGACAGGATATTCCAACAAAATAATAAAGACGAAATCAGGGCCGTCGTAAAACGCACAGACACGATATTCCAATAGAATAATAAAGACGGAATCAGGTCCGGCGTAGAACGCATAGACAAGATATTCCAATAGAATAATAAAGATGGAATCAGGTCCGGCGTAAAACGCACAGACAGGATATTCTAACAGAATAATAAATACGGAACCAGGTCCTGCGTAGAACGCACAGACAGGATATTCCAACAGAATGATAAAGAATGGAACAATAGAAGAATTTCACCAAATATAGGGTAGCCCGCGTATACAGGTTATTCCAACAGAATAATAAAGAATGGAATAACAGAAGTTCTCCTCATAGATAAGAAAGAAATAATACTCCCTACCTTTAGAAAAACTGGATACTGGAATAGTGAGGTAGAAAACTTCTCTTCTTCTTTCTATAATTTCTCTCTATAATAATTGCTCTAAAGCTTTTGTGAATTAGTGAGAAATGAAGGAAGAATGAGCTTCTATTTATAGAAAAATATAATTTCGATAATTGCACGTTTTGGGGCTCGAAAAATTTTAGTACAATACCTACAACTTTTCCTTTATTTTTAATTTAGTCATGGAAGTATTATCAAACTAGCACCACCTCCCCTAATAGTAAATAATGTGATTCAATAGTAAATTATATGAATCAATAGTTCTAGACATGTGAAAATACGAATTATAGTATAGTACCTCCATCTATACCTCCATTTTTAACTTAGTCATGCAAGTATTATCAATCTTGCACCAACTCCCCTAATAGTAACAAGAATGTAAAACAATAGTATATATATATGAACAAATAGTTATAATAATGTGAAATAATAGCAATCAATTGCTCATTTATCCGGTTAAATACCAAATTGTCAATATACTTCCAGACATCAATTATTATCGAATAATAGTCGATTTTCACTAACACAAATAATTTCAACACAATGGTTTCGAAGTTTGACTTTTCCTGAAAAAGTCAACTGTTTACTTTTTGACCAAATAGTGAATTCTGGAAAATTTGTGTTTATAGACTATTTTTACTAATTTCATGGTTCCGGACTCAAATATCACGTCCGCGTCTCCAAATTCAACTCCGAACACAACTTCAATTTCAATAAAATTCATCATTAATATTATAACTCACAATATTTATCAACTAGGTCGTTCACAGGAAAGAGGGTGCTTTCCAATAAGGATTTCTCCCTATTGTCGCGCAATTAGGTGACCAAACCTCTCCTTGACAGAACTTCTAGACATTGTAAATATTTCAATTTAATAATATGAATACTTTGTCGTCTCAATTATTGATTTAATAAAATAACATATTATACAGATGATACTATGACAATAATCGAATCAATAATATGAGAGATATGATGAAGTAATTACTGTAGCAATAATTGAGTATAACTGAGTGACTTCTCGCGTAGCATCAATAATCAATATCGTGTGCTACTATGCAACCACGCGTATTAATGTATTTTTACTACCGGGTAGTTCAACAGTTAACGGTAAAACTTTCGCCGTAATTTTAATAAAGTATTTTGTCGTTTTCCTCAATCAGACAATAATTCCATTGTGGGGGGGTCCACCAATGATTGTGCCGTTGTACGAATATTCCCTGTTAAAACAAATACTCCCTGACCAATCGAATATTATATAACAACTTGCGTACTTTATAAAATTTGTAAATATTACCCACAACTATAACATTATATCAAATCCACACCATAATATTCAAAAATATATTTTGAGAAAATTTAATCTTTATTCAAAAAGTTGGGGTCTTACAACCTCCCCTTCTTATAAAATTTCGTCCTCGAAATTAGGGTGCGTACCTGGTATGTCGAAGAGGTGAGGATACTTTGATTTCATTTCAGATTCTAACTCCCAGGTCATTTCCTCAACATCGTGGTTTCTCCACAAAACTTTGACTTGAGGTATAACCTTGGAGCGTAGAATATATTCCTTCTTATCCAAGATTTTAACAGGAACCTCTTCATACGTTAAATCTTATTCTATTTCTTCCAGTTCTAATCAATAATGAGGTTCGGGTCTTTCACATATTTACCTAACATGGATATGTGAAAAACGTTATGACACGAGACATACTTGGCGGTAACGCAAGTCTATAGGCCACAGTTCCTACTCGATCGAGGATTAAAAATGGGCCAATGAATCGAGGATTGAGCTTTTCTCTCTTTCCAAATCTTGTAACTCCTTTCCATGGAGCAACACGTAACAACACATGATCTCCAATATCGAATTCTACGTCCTTTCGATGAAGATCAGCATAACTTTTTTTGTCGGATCTTGTGAGGTTTTATATGTTGTCGGATCATTTGAATCTTTCTGTAGTCATACGTACCAACTCTTGTCCCAACAAAGTTGCTTCACCCACCTCATCCCAGCATACTGGAGAACGACACTTTCTTCCATATAACGCCTCGAATGGAGCCATGCCAATACTTGCTTGATAACTGTTGTTGTAGGAATACTCCACCAATGGTAAGAATTTATCCCAACTTCCCTTGAAGTCAAGGACACAGAGTTAATAGATCTTCAAGAGTTTGAATCATCCTCTCCGATTGCCCGTCCGTCTAAGGATGATATACCGAGATAAATCGTAAATCCGTGCCCATAGCTTTTGTAAACTAACCCAAAATCTTGAAGTGAATCTTGGGTCTCGATCAGAAACTATGGATACTGGCATACCATGCAATCTTATAACCTCGTTTATGTACATACGAGCAAGACGTTCAAGTGTATAAGTTTCTCGTATCGATAAGAAATGAGCAGACTTGGTCAATCTATCAACAATGACCCAAATCGCATCTATGCCTTGAGAAACTTTGGGAAGACCGGTAACGAAATCCATGGTAATATGCTCATACTTCTATTCTGGAATTCTAAGTGGTTGCAATGGACCTTTTGGTACTTGATGCTCCGCTTTAACTCGTTGACAAATTAGATACCTTGAGATAAATAACGTTATCTCTCTCTTTATATTGCTCCACCAAAATGTATGACGAAGATCACGATACATTTTGGTACTCCCAAGATGGATTACAAACGGTGTGTTGTGCGTCTCCATAATGATTTATACTTTAATCAGGGTCGTTAGGAACACAAAGTCTGGAGTTGACTCGAAGTATTCTTTCTTCATCGATTCTTGCTTCCGGCATAACACCTTCTTGCACTTTCTTCCTCATACGCATCAGCTCCGGATCTGTAACTTGAGCAACTTTAACTTTATCAATTAAGTCGGTTCTACTCGTATATTTGCCATCATCACATGGGTTCCTGGAGTCTTTAACTCTATCTCCATCCTTTGCAAGTCACACAAAATGGGCTTTTGTGTTGTGAATATTGCACTCGTACCCGCATATGATCTTTTGCTCAATGTGTCAGCTACCACGTTTGCTTTTCCAGGATGGTATTGGATGGTATGATCATAATCTTTCAACAGTTCCAGCCAACGTCGTTGTCGCATGTTGAGTTTTTGAGTGAAGAAATATTTGAGGCTTTTATGATCCGTAAAGATCTCCACTTTCTCTCCATACAAGTAATGCCTCTAAATTTTAAGTGCGAAGACAACAGCTGCCAACTCTAGATCATGAGTAGGATAATTCCTCTCATATTCTTTGAGTTGTCATAAGACATAGGCTATGACTTTCCCATGTTGCATAAGAACACATCCTAACCCTTTGTCCGAAGCATCACTGTAGATGACAATCCCTCCGAACCAGATGGTATTGTCAGAATAGGTGCTGAAATGAGTCTCCTTTTGAGTTCTTGAAAACTCTTCTCACAATCCTCGCTCCAACCGAACTTTGTATCTTTCCGAGTCAGCTGAGTTAATGGAGTAACGATTCGAGAAAATCATTCACGAATCTCCGATAATAACCAGCTAAACCGAGAAAGCTACGTACTTCGGTCACTGATTTGGGTTGCTCCCATCTTTGAATAGCTTCAATCTTTGTCGGGTCAACAGATATTCCATGACTTGATACTACGTGCCCAAGGAATGCTACTTCCTCAAGCCAGAACTCGCATTTCTTTAACTTGGCATAAAGCTTATATTCACGAAGCTTTTGGAGTATCAGCCTCAAGTGTTGCTCATGATCTTCACGGCTTTTGGAATAAATAAGGATGTCATCAATAAAGACGACCACAAAGTAATCCAAATATTCTTTGAAATACTCGGTTCATCATATCCATGAAGGAAGCAGGAGCATTAGTCAATCCAAAAGACATGACTAAGAATTCATAATGCCCGTACCGAGTTCTGAAGGCAGTCTTTGGAATATCCTCAGTTTTAACCTTCAGCTAATGATATCCAGAACGAAGATCGATCTTTGAAAAAAATTGTGCTCCTTGTAACTGATCAAACAGGTCATCAATACGTGGCAATGGGTACCTATTTTTGATGGTGACATGATTTAACTCTCGATATCAATACAAAGTCGCATACTCCCATCTTTCTTCTTCACGAATAGAACATGAGCACCCCAAGGAGACGTACTAGGACGAATGAAACCAATGTCTAATAATTCCTGCAATTGGGTCTTTAACTCCTGAAGTTCAATAGGAGCCATTCGATATGGGGCTTTGGAAATGAGTTTGTACCGGTTCAAGGTCGATACAAAATGTCAACTTCACGCTCTGGGGCTAGGCCAGGAATTTCTTCAGGGAATACGTCAGGAAATTTATTACAATAGAAATATCCTTCAAATCTGACGTATTTTTGTTTAAATCCGTGACATGAGCTAAGAAAGCTTGACATCCATTTTCAATAAACGAAAGCTTTATGGCTTGAGATGACCGTGACTGATTTAATAGTTTGGTCGCTTGAATTCGCATAATAGGTTTATTAAGGAATATGAAAGCTAACAACCTTACGAAAATAATCAATTTTAGCATGATGAATAGTTAACCAATAAATCCCTAGAATCACGTCAATGCAAGTATTTCTAAGGAGATAAAATCGACAGGTAACGTGTGGTTACCGATTTGAATCAAACAAGACTTATAAACAGTGGATGTAATGAAGGTTTCTCCTAATGGAGTTTCACAGATAAGTCAAAGTCTAATTTCTCCGTAGTCAATTTAAACGTTGAAGCCAAGTAGGAGAAATAAAAGAATGGGTAGAACCAGTATCAAATAAGGTATAGACTTCACTAGATTTTAGATAAGCTTACCCGTGATAACCTCGTTCGAGTTCCTGCTTTTTGGGAGGTCACAAACAAATGCTCTCCCCTTGCACTTACCGGCTTGACTTTTCTGGCACGGCCTTTGGTGCCTCCATCCTAGCTGAATTTGTCTTCTTTGAACGAAAAAATTGAAGCTAAGTGACCTTCTCTTCCACAACTTATAACATGCTTTGGACGACATCGCGCAGTTGGACTGATGTGTCCCTCCCCTACGCATTTGAAGTATGATAGGTGGTCGTTCTCCTTCCTTAACACGGGTGCTGGTGCTGACGTCTTTCCATCATTGTTGAATCTCTTTTTCTTGACAATATCCATTTTTATTATCTTGGCTATGATTACCACCCGAAGTGGTTACCATTTCTGACATGTGATACCTCCCACGTTTGTTGTCACCGCTTCGATGATGTTACCACTGGTATTTTCATTCTGCCGGCTGTTTTCTCTTGGTTGCGTTGACTCTTATCGCGCTCCAACAACTGAGCCCCTTTTAAAACATCTGAATACAAGAACAGGTTATAAGAAATAAGATATTATCGTATCTCCGGTTTCAAACCTCTTAAAAACATTCAGGTCATTCGCTCCTCATTATCAACCAAATGGGATGCAAACCGGGATAAATCCGCAAATTTAGCCTCGTATTACGACACGGTCCATATTGTTTTGTTCCAACTTGATAAACTCCACCTCCTTCATGTGACGAATACTTTCGAAAAAGTACTTATCGTTGAACAGCTCTTGGAACTTCTCCCAAGACATCTTGAGTTCGTCAGGCTAGGTATGTTTTTACAGATTCCCACCAGTACTCTGCCTCTTCACGCAACATAAAGGTGGCGAAAGGAACCTTTTGGTTCCTCGGAGCAATCCCTAGGACATCAAATATCTTGGTTATCTTCTTTATCCATGCTTCCACCTTAAGTGGTTTTGGCTCTCCAATAAACTCCGGTGGTCCTAGCTCCTTGAACTATTTGGCGGTGACCGTCCGAGAGTTGCCAGTGTTTCCACCTGTATTTTGGACAGGATCCGCTCTCGCCTGATGTTGCATGAATTGCATGAAGACTCGTAACATTCCATCGTTCATCATTTGGTCAGTGATGTTGTTTACATGAGGATTATCGCCTTCCTGATGCACATTGTCCTTGTTATTGATATGTGGAGACTCAACGGTCTCCTGTGCTCCATTGATGTTCTCAACATTCTCGGATGCTATTTTCAAATACTGTCACAAAATAAGGGTCAAGGATTATTCATTAGTATCACAACCATAAATTATCCATGCACCACAGCCAAGGATATTCGTGTATTTCATCAATTGTCATGATCATGCCAACAACTGTCCATCAATGCACTACGGGCCAATGAGGACTTTTATTACATCATTTGTAACATTACGGTCATGATTACACCGAATAATCCCTGGTCATAATCATATCAAGTTCATCTATACACTACAGGACATAGATGACTTTCAACAAAATATAAATATGAGGATGATTACAATGATATAGAATTCAATAAAATAAGTTCAAGAATTATTTTATCCAGGAACTAATAACGTCCAAATTGTCAACATGATACTGCTCTGTAGAGTAAAATTCAAGAATGCTCAGAAGAATATTTCCATGAAAAGATACTGGATGAAGTGCAAATATCAAGGATATTCCACTAATTTCATGGAGTATAGAAGTCAAAACTTTAACCAACTAAGTATAATAAGAAATGGAATAATAAAAGAAATCACCAGGCATGCGATAGACCGCACATGCAGGTTATTCCAAAAGAATAATAAATAACGGAATCAGGTCTGGCGTAAAACGCACAGACATGATATTCCAACGGAATAATAAAGACGGAATCAGGTCCAGGCGTAGAATGCACAGACGGGATATTCTAACATAATAATAAAGACGGAATCAGGTCCGTCGTAAAACGCACAGACAGGATATTCTAAAAGAATAATAAGACGGAACCAGGTCCGACGTAGAACGCATAGACAGGATGTTCCAACAGAATGATAAAAATGGAACAACAGAAGAATTTTACCAAGTATAGGGTTAGCCCGCGTATACAGGTTATTCCAACAGAATAATAAAGAATGGAATAATAGAAGTTCTCTTCATAGATAAGAAAGAAAATAATACTCCCTACCTTTAGAAAACTGGATACTGGAATAGTGAGGTAACAAACTTCTCTTCTTCTTTCTATAATTTCTCTCTATAATAATCGCTCTTCTTTAACGTTTGTCAACTTTTTTAACGGAATGACCCAATTTAAAAATAAAAATTAGTTCAGTGAGTTAATTTAAAAAATTAAAAGTTCAATCAGGTATTCAATAAAACGTGCCAACTTCGGTGGCTAAATCATTAGTTTTGCCAATTTTTTTCTTTCCAAATTTATTTTGATACAATATTATCCTTGAATTTTATTCCACAAAGCAGTATTATGTTGACAATTTGGACATTATTGATTTCTAGATAAATTGAATTATAAATCTTTAAAATTTATCCTTGGCTCTCATTTAATTAAATTCTTATATCATTGTCATCATCCTCATTCTTATATTGTGATGAAAGTCCTCATTGGCCTGTAGTGCATTGATGGACAGTTGTTGGTATGATTATGACCAGGAATTATGTATCAGTATAATCATGACCCGTAATGTTACAAATGATGTGGTAAAAGTTTTTATTGGCCTGTAGTGCATTGATGGACAGTTGTTGGCATGATCATGACCAATGACCATTGGTGATAATAACGAATATCCTTGGCCCGTAGTGCATGGATAATCCGTGGATGTGATACTAACGAATATCTTTGGCCTGTAGTGCATGGATAATTGGATGATGTGGATTATTGAGGTGTGTTACAGCGATAAAATATTGATGATGAACTTTTAAATCATAGAAGATAATAGATATCATGCTCTACTTCACTCTTTTAATAGATTGTTTGTTCCGTTGTGGTAAAACTTGTTGTCTATTGTATTCTATCAGTTTACATTGTTGAAGGCTAACGATAATTTATTCCGCAATATCTTAGTCATAATATTCTTTACTGGGTTAGTTGAGCTCACCCTTTGCTTTTCATTATTCTTTTTAAGAAATGAGAAATAGCCGGGACTAGTCGGGGAACGGAATAATGGTCCAAGATGGTGGCTATAGTAGTCCTCACTATTCTATGAAAGTGTGATGATAAATGTAATGAGGACTCCATTGAGTTTGAAAATTGTCTACGAGACAATATTCGTGTTAAAACTCTCAGCTATGTTTTATCGTATTTTACATGATATTTGTATAATTAAGTTTGTATTTGAATTATGTACTATGTATTTGGCGACTCAGAATGAGTTGTGTATACCTATTTTTGGGGGCGTCACACAAAGTGCAGAAAACAACTTAAGTTGGCATCAACATGGTATTATACAACTTATCACCCAACTCATTGTGAAGGAAGCATTAGCTGCCTGACTTTCTTTATAATTCGTCCCCGCAACACTTTTGGGGACATTTATAAGTTCTTTTTATCCACTAATCTTCCTACTTAAACGTATTACAACTGGTATCCTTTTAAAACACGAAAGTTAATAAATTATAATAAACTATATACGAATGAGCAAAGTTGAGCAACTAATTAACCAGTCAATTCTAGAACTAAGATTAGGATTGTTGGACTGTTACAAAGGTCTTGAGCGGGCAATTAATAGCGGTACAAGGACAAAAAAGGAATGTGGAAAAAACTCTAAGCCATCGCGTAGCATAAAGAGTTGCCTTAAACCTCTATAATATGTGGGACTGGGCTTAGAGTATTTTTCACCTTACTTTTGTTGCGGTATTCGTTGCCCGCTCAAGACCTCTGGAACTTCCAAGAATTCTAATTGCAAATTCTACAATTGACCGATTAATTAGTTGATCTTCTTTGTTCATTCCTATATAGTTCATTGTAATTTATGAACTTTCTATTTTAAAATGATAAAAGATGTAATCCTTTTAACTACGAAGATTAAGTGGGGAAAGTAACTTATTAATGTCCCAAAATGCGGTTCCATGGATGGATTGTGAAGAAAGCGAAGGCAGTTAATGCTTTCTTCACAATGAGTTGGCAGCTGGTAAGTTGCATTGTATCATGTTGATGCCAACTTAAGTAGTTCCTGCACTTTGCAACTGATGTCGAACAACCTCAAGCCAACTCAACTAAGACGGTCAATATTTGCAGGTTAATGGAATGATATATGTACTATAAAATAATTCTCGTAATTGATTATAACTATTGCGTTTATTGAGGTCAATAATGTCACACTAAGTAAACTAAGCGGTTTATATATTGAGTGTATCGAAGATTGAAGAGAGAGAGAGTAACATGTTTCTAAGTTTCAAAGTATATATATATATATATATATATAAAATACTTATTCAGTTTATTTAATTGTGGCAAACTAAGCAAATATTACTTAATTTATTTTACAAATGAAAAACTAAGTAAATTATACTTAGTTTATCACAAATATTTGAATATGGGGATTGTTATTTATGTTAATTAGTTAGCTATATTATTATTCTAATTATTATTATATATTATATTTTTATTTTATTTGTATTATATTGTATTATCTAATTTTTTAATTGATTTTTTATTTATTAAATTTATTTAATTCATACTTATTTTATTTTATCCTAATTTATTATAATTTATATTTCTTTTATACTATTGAGATATTAATTAATTAAACATAATTTTTATTTTATTTATTTATTAGATATTATTAAAGTTCAATTTATTTTATTTATTATTTTTATTAAATTAATTTTATTAAATTTGTTTTATTTTATGTATTATATTATTTGATTTATTATTAAATTTATTGATATTGTTTATATTGATATTATTAAATTTGTTATATATTAACTATTATATTATTATATATTTGATTTATTATTAAATTAATTTGATCTATGTTAACTTATTTATTTTATTTTATTTAAATTTAATTATTTTTATTATTATGTTTTATTGTATTTCATTTTGTATTATATTACATATTTTTAATTTTTTTATTAAATTTAATATACTTTATTAAATTAAATTAATTTTATTTATTCAATTTAATATATTTATTATTATTTTCTATTATATTATATTTATTTTGTAATATTAATTATCTAATTTTAAATTTATTTATTTTATTAAACTTAATTTAGTATTAAGAAACTAAGTACATGCTACTTAGTTTATTTCAATATTGGAAATAATTAAAAAACATAAATAAAATAAAGCAGGGCCTACAAATTTTGCAATTGAATAATATAAACAAAAATTTCGTGAAAATAACAAATATATCAATTCATAAGGGCAGTGACCAAAATAAATCTCAATTCCTACCTAATTCACCAGGGTAGGACCAAAATCATCTCAATTCCTAATTCACAAGGGCAATAAATATATAATCTCAATAGAATTCACAAAATCAGTCTCAAAAATGATCTGACAGTCCCAATTCAAAATAAAGCAATCCAAATTAATTCAAAATTATACAGTTAATTCACAAAGGCAGTGACCTGAATATTTTAGTAGCAAATTTCAGTGACCACCTCAATTCCTAATTGTCAGTAGCCAATTTAAAGCAATTTTCAGACCCAATTCAAAAAAAAAATTAGACTCATTTTCAGTAGCCAATTCAAAGCAATTTTCAGACCCGTTTTAACTCCTAATTCTTAAAGCAATTTTAGACTATTTTCAAAGCAATTATATCAAAATCATTTCAATTAATGATTAAAGCCTAACAAATCCTAACTGAAGAGAAATCAGACAATGGGGTTTACATGTATACTTGAGAAATGATTGGTGGCGCGATGATTGGACGACATCAGCCTGGTGGTGGCCTTCTCGTGAGGCACCGAGGTGGCCGGAGGCAGCAAAGTGGTAGTGTCGGTGCGAGAAAATGAAGCAACAGGGTAGTGATCAAGGAGAGAGAGGGTCGAATGTGTTGGAAATGAGATTTGAATTGAATGAGAAAATTGACTTCAAACTCCGGTGGGTCGGGGGGTCGGTTGGGTTCGTGATATATAATTTTATTATCAATACTACGTCGTTTTGACGACGGTTATATGCGAATTTTCCTATAAATAAATGGTGTGGGAAAGTATTTGGAAAATATAACAAATTTTTCCGTGTTTTGTTTCTGAAATTCCCGTCCTGTTCCTTCCCTAATTCCCGTTTGCAGTAAGAAATTCCCGTCCCGTTCCTTCCCTTCTGCAATCCTGTTTCTGCAAATAATCTCGTTCCTTCCTTCTGCAATCTCGTTTCTGCAGATTTCCCGTTCTCTGAAATAATATTGCAGTAATAGTAAGTGTTTTTAATTTTTCTTGCATGCATAATTAATATTCATTTAAGTTAAGTACAATAACATAATTTGGTTCGAAGTGTTCTTAATTTTGAAGTGCTTCTAATTAAGAACTGGAAATCCGTTTTATCTTGGGAAGTAATATTCAATAATCCTTAGCACCTGTGAGAGAATAAATTTGCTTTAAGGAGACTTTGTGAATTCAAAGGACTCGGATTTATTGATTAATATTTCTGTGTATATATAATATATATCTATTATATATATATATATATATATATATATATATATATATTATATATTATATATGTTTTTTTTATCAT